>JBBBDQ010001014.1:5010000-5047500 GCA_037127315.1 Ascarosepion bandense | reverse complement strand
TTGAAGCGTTTTTATTACCGTAAAAGCAAAAATGTCTCGCATGCAACAAAAAAGATACGCGATGTATATGGTGAAGGTGCTTTAGCTGACTAAACTATACGGATGTGGTTCGCGAGGTTTAGAGTTGGTGATTGTAGCCTTATTCGCAAAGAACGCTAAGGCAGACCCCACCTCCCGCCTCAACTCCAGATGATGACCAAATCATGATATTTATTGACTGAGAATAACCCACATTACACAACGCAGAAATTAGCAGAAACACTAAATTTATCATAATCCGCCACCCATGAGCTTGGATATTCATATCGCTACGATATTTTAGTGCTACATAATCTGAGGTAAAATAATTTTTTGGAGCGCATTTCTGTCTGTGATTTGTTGTATAATCGCAATGGAAATGCATCATTTTTTAAGAAAATTACGAGGGGTGATGAAAAATGGTTTGTTTACAGCAATTTTAAGCAAAAAAGATCCTTGGGTAAGCGGCATGACTCAACTTTAGCTACCCTCCAAAACAGGTGCGCATCCAGAGAAAGTCATTCTGTGCATCTATTGGAAGTGGAAAGAAATCCTGTACTATGAGCTTCTGCCAAGTAAACAGTCAATTGATTCCGAAAAGTAGTGTTCGCAACTGGATGAATTAAAGGCAGGAATGAAAGTAAAACCTTCAGAAATGATGAAAAAGAAAGGTGTTGTTTTTCAACAGGATAACGTCACACTTCACGTTTCTTGGGTAACCTGGCAAAAATTGTTGCAGCTTGACTGGGTTGTTTTATCCTACACGCCATATGCACCAGACATTGCTCTTTCAGATTTTTATTTATTTAGGTCCTTACAAAATATCTCAATCGTAAAAATAATATCTCTTTAGCTGACATAAAAAAATAACATTTTAATGTGCTCTCTACCGAGAAACCACCAAAATTCTGGGAAGACAGAAGCTTTATTTTAAAGAAAAAATGGGAAAAGGTTAGGCAAGAAAATGGTTCCTGTTTAATCACATAATTTTATGTGCTTAAATTTTGAAACCACATCAAAAAGGTATTAGAACACATTTTCAGACTAATATGAATTATTTCTAACGATGGCTTATAATTTTATTTCTAATATGACATTAATTTAATAAATTTAAAATTGGTGATTTTGTTGAAATATTCACACATTGATAAAGTTACTCAAATAGCCCCCCCTGGGTTTAGAGGTTCAGAAGTTTAAGCTTCTTTACTTTCATTGTGAATCTGTCATTACAAATAAGGAAGGGTTAAAAAAAACAAAATCAAACTATAGTTCTCATGTTTGTTATTATTTTATTAAAATGCACACATTTTAGATTTTTCATTTTAATAATGAGTCGAAATCAATTTATTGCAGGTTTGAGTATATCTCGGAATGCTCACATATCAATTTTTGAAAACTGCTACTTTTATGCCGATTTAAAAAAAACTCTAAAACGTATATTTTAAAGATTTAAATTAAACTAAAAACGTATATTTTAAAAAGTATATAAAACGTATATTTTAAATGAAACCATAATACGCATATTATATATATATATATATATATATATATATATATATATATATAAATTAAGACAGACACATTATTCCATATACACACAGAGTAAAGTTGATCTTTGCATTTATAAAGGATATCAATAAGAATTTAGTATCGCACACGCACACACACATATATATAAATATTTTTTTTGAGATATTTTCATCATATATATATATATATATATATATATTAATACAGGTTTCATTGAATAATATAGACAAGTTCTATCTATTTATTTTGTGTAAGATCCGTTCGTAAGATCTGATTAGCTTGATAGTGTTGTCATGGAAAGACGACAAGAAATCCTAATAATTGTTGATTTTTTTATCAGGTCTGAGCTTTCGGCTTGCATAAGCCATTATCAAAGGATGAACATTTAATGTTCAGCGAACATTTAAATTATTATTAACAGAGTGGAGTTTTACAGAGAAAATTAGACAGGTCCATTTTTTGTGTCGCACATGGCTGTAGGCCGAGAAGGAATGATGGTAGTGGGTCTTTTGTTCAATTCAGTGTATAGTGGCATGAGGGATTGGTCTGAGGACTGCTGCTACTATGGTGTAGGGGGTAAGTATAATAACTATGACCTCTCCTGTCGATTATAGGCATTGAAGTATGTTAGTGGAGGTGTCGAAATTTATTTTATTTAGGCTAGGTTTAAACTGTTTGATGTAGATAGCTTCTAGAATTTTAAGTTTTCGTTAATTATTTCTTGTCTAAGTATATGCGTATTTTCAACAAGTGTTTTCCTAAGAAGTGTGTGTTGATAGCTGTGGTGTTTTAAATGTCGGAATATGTTAGAATTTTCATTTAAGTGCAATGTAAGTCTCCGCGAAAGCGAGTTAGTAGTATGTCCAATGTTGGTATTATTTAATTTGTTAGAGATATATATTACTTCGCTACTTAATTGAAGCAAATTCAAAAAATACTGCTTGTTTTTATATACTGTTAAATCTACACACAGAAACATACAGACACACAGACACACACACACGCACAGATACACGCACACATATGTGTGTGTGTTTCTGTGTGTAGGTTTAGCAGTATACAAAAACAAGCAGTATATTTTGAATTTGCTTTAATTAAGTAGAGAAATAATATTGTTAACTTAGATCTTATTTAATTAATTGAATTTTAGTCAAACTATTGTTCGACATGTAAAAAAATACAATATACAAAAAATATACAAAAATAATATATACTATATACAAAAATAATATATATAAAAAATATACAAAAATAATTTATTTGCATGAAACACTTCTTTTCCTAACCAACGAAATGTCCACGATATGTAAAACATCATTATTCAAAATATCCGTGTGTGTGTGTGTGTGTGTGTGTGTGTGTGTTTAACTGTTTCCGAAAATCTGTTCTGATAGTTAAACTATATTTACTTCTCGGATGTTTAAACGAATCCCTCCATTAAAGCAACTGATATAGACGGACATTAAAACCAAAACACAAAACAAAGAAACAGACAAAACAAATACTTTCCTTACAATATATTATTATTATTATTATTATTATTATTATTATTATTATTATTGTAGTAGTATTTAAGTGCTGGAAATGTGTTAGCGACTTGAGCGAAACTACTTGTAGGAAGAGCGTACTAGCAACATCTATCGTCATCGAGGAAATATGATTCATTTTGACAACTGTCAGTTGTTCGTTCGGTTATTTTTCGTTGTTTTCTCTACTCAACAGTTGTGGTAGATAGCATTTCGTCAGGATTAATTTCGAAAACTAGATTTAAAAATGTAATGCAGAAAAAGAAAATAATAAAAATTGTGAAAAAAAAATTCATGAGCAAGTCGGGATCTCTGAATATTCTATTTTTACTCTGTAGAAAAAGATGTTTTCCTTGTAAAGTCTTTTAAAATCAAAGTAACGTCGATATTTAGTTATTCTTCATAAGAGCTGCACAGGATTCAAATTTAGTTGAGAGAAAAGCTCTCTTTTGTATTTTCTTTAAAATTAAAGAAAATTAAACAAATAATACTTTATTGAGCTTTCAGTGTTTTGAAAAATATCTACAAATTATATATTTTCAGGTGGAAATTATTACGTATCTTTTTTAAAATCTTGTTTTCTCTCTTTCTCTCTCTTTTTCCATCTTCTGATTTTTGCCTCTCTTCTTCTTATCTTCAACATTTTTTCTTTCGTTTTTTCTTTTGTTTCCTTTTTTTCTTTGTTTTCTTTGTTTGTTTCTTTTTCTTTTCTCTATTTTCTTAACTTTATTCCTTCCTTGTTTTTTCTTTTTTCTATTTCGCCTTCTTCTTCCCTCTATTTTCTGTTCCTTTAAAAAATCCCTCCTTTCTTTCTTGCTTTCTTGCTTTGTGTATGTGATAAGACTCAGTTTATTTGCAGCATCAGTCTAAAAATAATACTATTTTGAAGAAAAAAAATAGGCTGATTGAACAGCTTCAAAAACACGGTTGAAACTTTGCGTTTTTTTAAGTTAAAAAGTAAATATTAAGAAAAAAATTCCAAGCACAAAAATCGAATAAGTACGTGTGGAGTGATCTATCGATCAATGCATAATCAAATTTAATTTAACTATAACAAATTTAGATAAATATTAACTTTTATTAATTATAATGTTTATAGTTTTCTAAATATATATCACCGAAAAGCATAACTGGTCATTTTATCTTATGTAAAATGATATTTACAAAATAGACAAGGTATTTGTATTTTATGATGTTGATATCCCATTACTAATTCCATAGAAATATGACGCAGTGTGTGTGTGTGGGGGTGTGTGGGGTGTGTGGGGGGGGTGCAAGGAATTATGTGTATTAATTTGATGTTAAATTGCTCATGAGAAGTAATTATGCTTCGTCTAATGTTTAATTTTGTTTAAGTTATAAAGCACAGGACATAATTTTGGAAAGTTTGAGATTCAGCGGTATTCATTCAAGTCGTTGAAAGAGGTTTCTGAAAATGTGTAGTCTCTTGTGGATCAGTAGGGACTGTATTTATAATTTGTTTTAGAAAATAAGAAAAGATCTTTATTAAAGTTTCCTTAAACTCTTTGTCTAGAAATTGCAAGCCGGATTTGAGCGAGGTTTTGTTCCTTTTTTTATTACAAACTTTCAACCAGTGCATTTTTACGGGTATTAAGGTTGGTTATATTCTTTAATTATTTATACTTTCACGGCTTTTGCTATGATTAAAGTAGCTCATTGGTGCACCGATATGATTTTACTTAAGCCACAAGATTAGCAAATAGGTCCCACTCTCTTACTGTGAAACCAATAAAATGTAAAAGCAAATTCTACTCCAGCAGCTTCTTTTCTCGCACTTCCCACCTGTGGAATTCTCTTCCATTTACTTACTTCCCCGACAGCTACAATCTCCAAGAATTTAAATGTAACGTCAATAGTCATCTCCTATCTCACTAAATTGCATCCTCTCTCTCATGCTCCTTTCTCCGTCCAATCCACTCTCATCAGTATTCTCATCCTTTTCTTACCCAATTTCTGACATCCTCTATAGCCTGTCACTCTTTCTCATAACTTTCCTCCTATGTAACCCCCTGCAAAACAGTGGCAGTAAAATGCCTTGCTTAGGGCCATATGATTATAAAAATAAAAAAATTAGAAATAATGTTATGTGTTGCTAGTAAGATTGAATGTAAGTAACTTTATAGCGTATTGGTCTGGTAGTAAATTTTATTCTTAGATTATTAAAATTAGATATGCATTTTCTTAGTATTAATATCACTGAAGTCGGATTTCCTACATTCCAAATAACAGACGTGAGACGTCCTGCTCATATCACTGAGGTAATTTCAAACTTAAGACTGGCAACTAGGTCTCATCCATTCACAGTTAGATCAACCAAATGCAGACGACAATTCTACTCCCGCAGCTTCTTTTCTCGCACTTCCCGCCTGTGGAACTCGCTTCTTTATTCTTGCTTTTCTGACGGCTACAACCTCCAGCAATTTAAATGCAATTTCAATTCTCATCTTTTAACTACTTGAACCTACTTCTTTCCACACTGTTCTGTAGATCCCTTTCCTTTCTCTCACCTTCGCAACTGTCATCACACCTGTATTCCCATCCTTCTCTTACTCCTTTCTAACTTGTTCGACTTTCTCCTCATTCTCCTCTAATCCTTTTACTTTTATGTAGCCCCCTGCACATCAGTGGCGTTCCCGCCTTGCTCGGGGCGATATGATTAAAAAAAAAAAGTCTCACTGGACAACCCCCACCCCTGCGGGAGGGAACTAGGATCATTACACAGTATCCCCAAAAGCGGGAGTACCGAGGAGTCTTGAGCAACTTTTCGACGGTATTGAAACCAACTTTAAACTTAGGTCTTGTGTCACATTAGGAAGCGATTTGAAAGCACTGAAAAATCCCTGTATCACTGACTTGGGATCTTGCCCACACCACTGACGTAGGGACTCGTCCTGGCAATATCAATGACGTGGTGCCTCGCCCTTCCCATATGGGACTGCGTTCTCCACATATGACTGACTTAGGACCTCGTCTTGGCCATATCACTGACGTGACATCTCATACTATACAGGCCTTGATGCAGTCTTCTTTATCGGGTTTATTATAAACATTCGCCTCTGTTCATTCGCAATTGCATATACAGTTTACATCAACGTAAATAAAGTAACAGAAAATTTTAATTTTCACTTCAACATGGCACGATAAACCAGCTCAAATATCAATCACAATATTTTGAACGAATGTGTCCTAGTTTCGATTCGAAATGCGAGTAACTAGGCTACGTATAAATGTTTTGTGTTCTCTTTTCTTGAATTATCCCGACAGACAAAACTGATTAGATCTATAGGTGACATGTTACAGTAACTTTGTTTGATATAACTAAAAAGGAGATTGTACAAAATACTCTCCTTAACAAAAACTGTTCCAAGTGCTCCTTAACAAAAGGTGTTACAGTAGGACATAGGATACTCTTTTGTTTTTTTTAATATGAAGGTCAATTTAATTATTCTTAATCTAGAGTTAGTATAGAATGTAAAATAGCCACGACACATAAAAGTGAACTGCTTATACTAAAATATAAATAATAAGAATTATATTATTATCTGACTTCTTTGTATATATAAATGTTGCTCATTAAAAAACAGGACCAGACTCGATAAGAGTTACTCAATCGACATCACGAATGGATCTATCGTTAGTTTGTTATTTATTACAATTTCTTTCTTTCTTTCTTTCTTTCTTTCTTTCTTTCTTTCTTTCTTTCTTTCCTCACTCATACTTCCTTTCTAACCTAATATCTTTTTATGATTTATATATTTATAAGTGTAACTCTGCATTTAGAATGCATATAATAATCCTGTTCTTATAGCATTACAGCAATATATATATATATATATATATATATATATATATATAAAGGGGCGGTTAAGAACTAAGAAATTTACGTCACAACATTGAAAACTTATTTTATTTCATATATATATATATATATATATATATATATATATATATATATATATGTATATATATATGTATATATAAAATAAAATAAAATAAGCTTTCAATTTGTGACGTAAATTTCTTAGTTCTTAACCGTCTTTTTATTTTTTTTCATTTTTAAAAAGTGTTAGTTGCTGACGATATATGAAATCTTTCTAAGAGATTTCATGTTGAAATGATCATACAACAACAATTTTGAATATTGAAAACTTTTTAATTTTAATTACATTGAGCTCTCCACCTGTATCATTTTTTAATATTAAAATTTTAATATTAATTAGGATCAGATTTTTGAGATATGCCTTCCTACTTTTCCGTTTGGATTAAAGTTATTTAATATATATATATATATATATATATATATATATATATATATAAAAGTGACAAGGGTAGACGTTGTGTGAGTATTTTTTGTTTGATAGATTCGACTTATCGTTTGTATATTGCGGTCTAGATCGACAGGAGTTGCACTCAGATGTAGATCAAAACTTTAGAACGCTAACGACACTTTGAAAATTTTCAGAAAGCCAAAATTAGGTGTAGAAAAATATATATTATCACTCCACAAAGTCAGGGATCAGTTTATGTATTGATTATAATATAGAATCGATCACCCCACTTTTTATTATCCTTAAACTACCAGAGTGAAACCGAGCTAAGCTGCTAGTATATATATATATATATACAAAAATAATGATGGTATTTTAACCGTCAACATCGGAGGAATTTTAACTGGTGAAGCTAAATTTTTCTTCTTCTTCTTCTTATCTTCATCATCGACAGCAGAATTACTGTTATCATTATTATTATTATTACTACTACTAATAAAAATTTCTGTTCAGTAGAATCCAAACCGAGAGTAAGGTAAGAGTATATATATGCGTTGTTTTTCCCAAAATTATGATGTTAATTACTTTAATAAATAACACTATCCATTTATTCTTATTAACCCTGGAAAGATTTTTTTGGGAAAAATAGAGAATCCGAGCGGAAAATAAGAAATGTTATAATCACTCCGATTTCTGCGTTATGATTTGTTTAGTTAAAAGGCTACCAGTATGGAACACTCTGTGAGGATCGAACTCATCATGCTTTGCGAGACAAGCTTAATAACCACTATACCACGACATGATGATTACTAAAATCTCTCTATGGACAAAATGAGCTTACTTTGAAATTTTGGTGAAAAGACCGCACTTTCTCTGCGGTCAGTCTAGTCTCTAAAATCAGACTTCTGGGTAGTAAATATTTCTGTTTACCTTTTCATTCCATACATGTTTTTGTCAGTGAGCCTCACTTTGACTCAAGCCTGATTGCGTGTGTGCAGAAGCGGTTGGAAGAAACAGTGCCGATTCTGTTGATACTCCTCTTCCCGCCTCTCTGTCTCTTTCTCACGCACACAAACGCACATGTACTAAAGAGGTTTCGCTCGATCTACAGTAGATCGTATGCGTGTGCGCATGCGCGAGTGGCAACACCTTTTACCGCGCAAAAAGTGTGGAATGCGATTTGCGCGGGAAAAAAAACTAGCGCATGACCACGAAATGGATTTCCGACTTGAACAATGGATTATCCCATGGATGACGATCATTTATATTTTTGTTATGATGACAAATCTGCACCCCTGTGTGGCATATTACTGCGATTTCGCACAATGTCGCTGGACGCTGGACAAAGCAATGGACAGTTTGGTGCGCCTGACTTACGAACACATGGACGACACTGACAATTACAGACCACGTGGCCGCAGTGAGTATTTGTTGGTTTATTCCATTTATTGTAAATAATTGTTGTCTTACCATAATTGAGCTTGCTTGTCACGCATTTTAATGTTTAATACAGTTTATCGCATGAAAAAAAAAATTGGTTCGATAAACAAAAATAATATGGCAAATACCAGTTTTCTCGGTTACGGTTGACAATAACGTAAATTAAAAAAAAAGAATAAGAAAATACTTATAAGTATCTGGATCATTCTAGACAGTTGAGGAAGTTGTAGAACATGAGTATGTTGGTGTTATTAGTTATTATCGGAGTTGGAATACTGCGGGCAATCCCAGAAAGCTTAGAAAAGAAAATTGGAAACCCCAGTAAGAGTCAGGGCCATTCAGATGAAAGCATTACTGACAAAAACTAATGTCTCTAAAAAGTGTGCTGGAACATTGAGGAGACTTGTTGCCACTTACCATCTAGCCTCAAGTTACCGTTGATGTGAAAAAAAATACTGAGGAAAGTGCTGGTGATTTGAAAAGGCTACCTGTCACTTCCTCGATAACCATCAGTCATCTGCCGAGAAAAAGAAAATGTATAAAATATTGCTACTACGATTACGGATGTGCGTTGTGGTGCATTGGATATCAGCTCGGAACGAGAAATCGGGGGGGGGGGGAATTCCAACCGAATTCATTGCATTCACTTACGCGCAAATACCCTTGGGAAAGGTATTAATCCGTCTATTCCTTCCAGTTATGGGTTAAATGACAGGACAGATTGGGTTCTATAGCCTTGGTCGGCAAACAGTCTACCGCAGAAAGCAATGGCAACCTACTGCGGGATAATCTTCTGCCCAGTCAGTCATATCTCTTTCAAGACATGATCGCTCATGCGTGTATTACTGAGCGTATGCTGTCTCAAATGGAATTTGAATTCTGTTCACCGATTCTACCCTGTTTATTTTAACCATAATTTATTTTTTAATATTAAAGATAACATTCTTGGTATAACGGGAAATATACTTAAAAATAACGACTATTATAATAGCATTTATTGTTATCAATAGTAGTAATAGTCAGTCAGTCAGTTAAGTGCCATGCGTGATACACGCTTGGGCGATCATGTCTCGAAAGAAACATGACTGACTGGACAGAAGATTATCCAGCAGTAGGTTGCTATTGCTTTCTGCGGTATACTATCTGGCTTGTAATTAGTGGGTGATCAGTTTATTACTTCATAACAACAGAAAACAGATCCCCCACGTTATGCTCAGTAGAAGTTTTAATTGTTTTCAACTATTATATTCAGTCAGTCAGTTAAGTGCCATACGTAATACACGCTTGAGCGATCATGTCTTGATTCACACAAATTTCCATTTGAAAGGCATGATTGCATTTCTCCCTAGCTGTAGGCAAAGAGTAAGATAATTTAGATCATTTAACATTGAAGGATGTGCGTTGTGGTGCATTGGATATCGGTTCGGAACGAAAAATCGGGGAGCCGAGTTCGAATTCCAGCCGAATTCATTGCATTCACTTACGCGCAAATACCCTTGGGAAAGGTATTAATCCGTCTATTCCTTCCAGTTATGGGTTAAATAACGGGAGAGATTGGGTTCTATAGCCTTGGTCGGCAACCAGTCTACCGCAGAAAGCAATGGCAACCTACTGCGGGATAATCTTCTGCACAGTTAGTCATGTCTCTTTCGAGACATGATCGCCCAATCGTGTATCACGTATAGCACTTAACTGACTACTGACTGACCACTGAAGAGTGAATCCGTCTTGGACGTTTGATAACAGGTCATGTCTATGATCAATCCTTGCTGCTGATGCCATGCATTTTAGTAAAATCTGTTGAATGTTAATTTGGGACATAGATACTAAGTTGTCCCCATTGACTTATATTCAGCATGGCGTCCAACAATCAAATGGGTCATCAAAACTAAAGTGAGAAAAGGTCAGGTATTCTCCTGTAAAATTTGTTAGGTTTTCATTGTTTAGATTATTATTAGTATTATTATTATTATTATTATTATTATTATTATTGTTATTATTATGTCATTTTTAATCATATTTCTATTTCTGCTTTGGACTCACTACCAACCAAGTCTGCGGGGAGACCTAAGGCAGGTCGTGGCGTGTTGTTATGACTCCATTTCATGTTTTTCCATCTTCCCTATCATCCCTAGCATTACATAGATAAAGTTTTCCTTAGTGTGTGGGCTGTACTTAATAAGACAATTTTTTGTATATCTCTTAAGCTGGGGTTTCCAGGGATTCTTTCAATGTGTTGTTTTGTTCCATTTTTTATCATTCCAAGTGCACCTACTATCACTGGCACAACTCTTGTTTTCAATTTCCACATTTTTTCTATTTCAATTTCCAGGTCTTTATATTTTGACAGTTTTTCAAATTCCTTGGTTGCTATGTTACAATCCGCTGGACAAGCCATATCAATTAATAGACAAGTTTTTTCTTTCGGGTTTTTAACAATAATGTCCGGCTTATTTGCTTCAATTTTTCTGTCTGTGTAGATGGTGTAATCCCATAGAATGGTGACATCTTCTATTTCTGTAACCGGTGCTGGGTGATGTTCATACCAGTGTTTGTTTACAGATTTTCCATAGTGTTTGCACATTGTTTATTATTATTATTATTATTATTATTATTATTATTATTATTATTATTATTATTATTATTATTATTAATCTAAGTATTTTATTTATGCCCTGCCTTATTCAGTTATGGAGCCAAATCACCCTTAGACTTGGGGGTTAACATATGGATGTTTGGGGTATATTTGCTGGAGAGGGTTAATAATTGCGCAGGGCAGATAAGGTCGATATTTTGAAACCCATGTCTCTTGATGTTGACAGAAAATTTAGCGGTGTAATTTACCTTCCCTTTCTTGGTTAGACCAAGTGCGTCTATTTCCCCTGGTATTGTTGGCGTTTTCCTGTCCCACATTCTTTCAATTTCTATTTCTCGATCGAGAGTTTTTCTCCATTTTTCAAGTAGGTGTTACTTTCGGTGGGTACAGACATGTCCATAAGCAAACAAGTTCTTTCTTTTGTGTTCTTTCATACTATATCAGGTGTGTTGTCTGTTGGCCTTAATTTCTTTATTAGTATGGACTGACCCGTCACAGACAATTATAGTTTCGTCTTATTTTTGATAAAGTTAGTGATTCATGTTCACAGAATTTGTCTTTCACTTTGATGTTATAGCACTTTATTGTCATTATTATTATTATTGTTATTGTTATTAGCTGAAATCTTACACATTCCATGCGCAGTGACAAAAATGTTTATTCATTATTTCTAGTAATCTTTATCTAAATATTCTCACTCTCTTCCTTATTCTTGTCAATCTTTCTTGCCTGACTATATTTTTGTCTTTCATACAAACAATTTTCGTATGCAAAATATATATATATATATATATATATATATATATATATATATATAAATATTTTCTATTGTACTCTCCACGAATAATCTTTGGCGTATTACAATTAAAAGATGTCAGAAATGAGCTGTAACCTTGGCAGATGTTATTTTCATTCAATTCTCAAGGCACACAAGTACTTTCAACCTCTTTCCGAGATCATCTACAGGGGTGTGAGTTATGGTAAATGTAACCGGAAAACTGTGTTGCCAAAAATTACTATATTTTTTCTGCTTCTAATATAACGGTTGAAAAATTGCTAGCGTTCATTAGAACGTGAAGATTATCAAACATGGAATTTTGTTTATTAAAAATAAACAAATATAATGTTTGCAATTTATTTAATCTGACATGTTTAAAAGAAAATTTGCTGACTAAATACACAAATATATATATATATATATATATATATATATATATATATATATATATATACATACGAGGTTAAGTAAGTAATTATCAGCACTTTTGCTACAACATGTTTTTAAGTTTGTCACATTTGCCTTCTGCTCATGCATACTTATAGTTGGTGCTATTGTGGTAACCTGATCGAAGTTTGAGTTTGATCACGCCACTTTTCTTGCTGCTGTTACAGTGTAAACATGGTCGCTCCGCTAGGAGGAACATAAATTAGTAATACGATTTCTCTGGTCAGAAGGTGAATCAGGGGTTGAAATTCATCGGAGGGTTTTTTAACATGATACGGTGACAGTTCACTACTGTGTAGAAGTGAGTATGACTAGATCGAGAAGAAAGAAGGTATAGGGCGCCTGTCAATCTCCACCACTGATAAGAGAATTCAACAAACTCTAGAGATTGTATGGCTAACCGGCGAATTAGCATCGTTGTATGTTCTCTGCAGATCTGGATCATTGCTCTTTGTTCCTCCTTGATGCATACTGCTAACGGAGCGACCATGTTCACACTTTAACAGCAGCAAGAAAACTAGCGCGATCAATCTCAAACAGACATTTAGATTTTAAGATTATTTTATTGATCATATTATAATGTTGGTGTCTCAGATTAACGTAGTTAATAGAAATTCTGATCCTGAAGCATACAAGACAACCCTCAACTCAAGAACATTTGGTAGAATCCTTGCAGATTAAATGTTTGCACGATTCTGGAGGTTTGCAATCTTGGTCTCAGTTCGAATTCTTCCTAAAAGCTGTTTTAGTTTTCTAAGTACAGTTCTTAGCACTACCATCACTACAGGAATTAGTTCTACATTCATATTACATAGATTCTTCAGCTTCCTATTCAGTATTTTTCAAGATGAGGGGAATAATAATAATAATAATAATAATAATAATAATAATAACTTTTAAATCTATTGTAAACAGGGATTACCAGAGATTTTGTTGATGATCTTGCATGACCCCCTCCTTTTATCATGGCCTAGGCTCCAAAGTATTATAGGTATAACAGAAATTTTAAGGTGCAACATTATTTTCAATTTCAATTTCATAAGGCTTATTTCTATTTATTTAGTCATATTCTTCAGCAAATAACACATCATTCAATAAGTTCAGGGCCTGACATATAGATGGCGCCACTAATAAAAAATCCATATGGTTTTTATGAAGTAATAACCTTCAAATGGCACGTGACAACATTTGTGTCCAATCGGATTATTAGTTTACAAATTGCAGTTACTTAAGGGAAGCTACTGTTGCAAATTTTCAAAGCAATGGAAAAATTTGAATTTCGTGTGTTGATAATGCATTGTTTTCTGATGGGAAAATACTGTCCAAGAAAAGCAATGGCTTGATAAGTGTTATTCGGACTCTGCTCCGTCGGAAACAACGGTTAAGTGGTGGTATGCTGACTTTAAACGCGGTCGTACAGACACAAATGGTGATGTACGATCAGGTCGCCCAAAATCGTCAGTTACCCCGGAAAATACCAAAAAATCCATAAACTCGTTTTGGCCGATCGTAAATTGAAGTTGCGTGACATAGCAGAGGATTTGAACATATCAGAAGGTGGTGTATTACCATTTTGCATGAACGTTTGTCAATGAGAAAGCTGTATTCAAAGTGGGTAACGCGTTTGCCCACAGTCGATCAAAAACAACAACGCGTCGACGATTCCGACCGTTGACTGTGACTGTTTCAACGCGACAAGAAGGTGTTTTTGCGTAAATATGTAACAATGGATGAAACATGGATCTAGCACTTCACCCCAGAGTTAAATCGGTAGTCAGCTGAGTGGACAGCAGCGGATGAAAGCTGTCAAAAGCAACCAATGTTGCAAACATCAGCAGCCAAGCTTTGGCGTCCGCAGTTTTGAACGCGCAAAGTATTTCTTTCATCGATTACTTTGAGAAAGGAAGAACCATCAATAGAGAACATTATATAGCATTATTGATGCATTTGAAGGAAGAAATTGCCAAAAAACTGTCACAAATGAGGAAGAAAAAAGTGATCCTCCACCAAGACAATGCACTGTGTCACAAGTCGATCGCAACGATGGTAAAACTACATGAATTGCACTTCGAATTGCTTTTGCATCCCACCTTTTCTTCAGATCTTTCCCCCAGCGACTACTGGCTGATTGCAGACCTCAAAAGAGTGCTCCAGGGAAAGAGATTTGGCTATAATGAAGAAGTGATATCGAAAACTGAGGGGTATTTTGAAGCCAAAGACAAAGCGTTCGACAAAAAAGTCATCGAATTGTAAGAGAAGCGTTGGAATCAGTATATCATCCTAGATAGAGACTATGCTGACGAATAAAGTCGAATTTTGCGTAAAAGTTGTTGTTTTATTAGTTAGACCCGCGATGTATTGAGTGATGTGTTATATTTTATTTAATGGTACTGTCATATCAAAGAAAATACAATTTTTTCGTTTTTTGTAGTTTGACAAGAAGTTTGAATATATATATATATTCAAATATATATAAGATGTTGCCAGATCAAATGGTAACTTCCCCTATGTAGATAGGGGTTGCAGGTTCGAATCCTGCCGAATGACACCCATTTTCCTAATAAAAATTTATCGTAAATAATTTAGGCCGATTGATATAAATATATAATACTGTTTAATTAAAAACAGAATATCTACTTAAATATGAGTATCGATCAAAAATGATGTTCAAACAAATCATATATACTATAGTCATCCGCAGACAGATCTGTTTCGCTGTATCACAGTTCATCAGTACGGTTAGACTTCGAGTGCTTTTTAAAACCCAGGATTGAAACCCGACCGAATTGGCCACGAGCGTTCGGTAGAAGTAGACACACTTTTTAGGGTGCATATTATTATACATGCCCAATAGCCAGAGTATTCTATGGTTTCCGCTTCACCAGGTCTACTGCTGATATGCTAACGACCATCACCGAGTACATATACCAGGCACTCGACAGGAATGGCGAAGCTCGAACCGTTGCATTGGATATATCTAAGGCGTTCGACAGAGTTTGGCATGCTGGCCTTCTATGTAAACTGCGGAGCTATGGTATAACTGGGCATTTGTTTGAACTAATCCAGTCATTCCTCTCTAACCGCACAATGAAAGTGGTATTAAACGGACATGCCTCTCAGAACTACCATACAAACGCAGGTGTCCCCCAAGGCTCCATCTTAGGTCCTACACTCTTCCTGATATATATTAATGATCTCCCTGATTCCATAAGAACCCAAATAGGTTTGTACGCCGATGACACCACAGTTTACTCTCGCCTCCAACAAAAATCTGGTGTAGGCGTCAAAGCTAAACTTGCAGCCGAGATTGAAAAAGACCTCCAATCCATATTGGACTGGGGTAAGAAATGGCTAGTAAATTTTAATGCTTCTAAAACGAAGCTACTGTCAATTAACCATCATCGACAATCTCACCTACCTCCCATTAGCATGGACCAGGCTTTCCTCCCAGAGAGTAAAACACTACGCCTCCTTGGTCTCACACTTTCAGCGGACCTCAAATGGAATGACTATATCGAATCCATTGCTAAATCCGCTGCTATGAAAGTCGGTTCTCTGTATAGGGCCCGGAAGTTTTTTCCGTCTAAATCTATCCTGCACATTTACAAATCTACCATCCGCCCGTGCATTGAATACTGCTGCCATATCTGGTCGGGTGCCCCTGCTGTTCTCCTCGGGCTTCTCGATAAGGTTCAGAGGAGGGTCTGTAATGTGATAGATACCGACTTGGCAGACCGCCTGCAGTCTCTCTCCCACCGGCGAGACGTGGCTTCGCTGTGTCTCTTCTATAAATACTTTCACGGCTTCTGCTCCGATGAACTTAGATCACTGGTGCCCCCTAAATACGAATTTGCACGAGATACTAGATTAGCAACTAGATCCCACCCTTTTACAGTGAAATCGATAAAATGCAGCCGTAACTTCTACTCCAACAGTTTCTTTCCTCGCACTTCCCGACTGTGGAATTCTCTTCCAAACGATTGCTTCCCCGACGGCTACAATCTCCAGGAGTTTAAATGTAAGGTCAATAGACACCTCCTAACACACTAACCTGCTCCCATTCTATCAAACACTCTTCCCATCTGCCCGACACTCATCCTCGCTATCCTTACTCATCTGTCACCTTTCTCCTGACATTCCCTATGTCTATCCACTCCTTCTCTTTACCTTCCCCTATGTAGCCCCATGCGCAATAGTGGCAGTGGAATGCCTTGCTTGGGGTGAGATGATTAAAAAAAAAAAAAAAAAAAAAAGAAATACATAGTTTCATTGTCCAATGAGAAGCCAGAATAGGATCTCTGTCTGATGTTTAGAAATGTTACAATTTCATATTCCTGGGCTTTCAAAAGTTTGACTAGGCTTATCAATTATGGTTAACAATAACTATCTAAGGCAGCAAGTGCCAAAATCTTTGGGAACTACATTTCCAAAAAAAAAAAGTATAAGAATTGAAAAAATTTATAATTTGATTGTCTTTGTGTTTTTTTCTGAGTAATTCATCCCTTGTTCCCTGTTTAGGATGTGGTTTCCGGCTTTCTCTTTTCCAATCTTTTCACTTTTCTTTTTCTTTTCTATTTTTTTTTTTTTCAATTGGAGTAGATAGACTAAACTATCGCCCGGTTTACACTCCACCCACGTCTATTGTACAGGTGTAGAGGGTCATCTGTTGTTCCCTGTTTAGGATGTGGCTTCCGGCTTTCTCTTTTCCAAATCTTTTCACTCTTGCATAGCCCCCTGCACATCAGTGGTGTTACCGCCTTGCTCGGGGTGATATGATTAAAAAAAAAAAAAAAAAAAATTATTGAATGAGCGATGCGTATATACCGGAGTAGCTACTGTTTTCAAAGTCTCCCTTTCTTCCAGAGTGCTCAATCAGAGTGCGAGAGCGTAAATACTATAGTCATCCGCAGACAGATCTGTTTCGCTGTATCACATATATATATATATATATATATATATATATAGCTTACATTTCATCACTTTTGTAGTTTTTAGTCTTGTCGTGGTCAGTATTACCTCAAGTCAAGTCATTCTTAAACTTTCATCGTTTTCTATTTGGTCCCAATTAGCTTTGTAAACATTTAGAATAAGCCAATGACTACGGATACCGTGGTGAAAATGTCAGACCAAATTTATTACATCATTAATATTATGAGAAGCCTTCAAAAAATTACGGAAAAAGCATAAGAAGGCTATGCAAATATTGAAGGTAACGAACTGACCGTCAGACTATCAACATCAATTTTTGAATAAAAATCGACCATGTTCAAGAATTTATTTGAGGGCGACTGTCGATTAACATTACAAATAATAGCCAACACCCTAGACATCTCAGTTGGTTCACCCAATGCTATCTGAAATATTGATAAACTTAGAAGAAAATTTCGATTCGATTCAGTTGTGTCCAGATGAGCAACGACAAGAACAATTTTCTGATGTAATGAATAGGTAATGAATATGTATACACCTTGGTTCCCCCTCACTGGAATGTGATTCGCTGGTGTCAGCCATAAATACAGACGAAGGCAAGGGCGTCATGAGACAGAGGGTGAGTGAGAGATCTAGAGATCTTCCACTAGAGATCTACTACGTCTACTGACTACGCCTACGTCTCAGGATACTGCATACGACGATTACGTCTACGCACTAGATTGACCTACCCGGTTACATTTGCCTAAACCACTCAACTACCTCGTATTGATATATATATATATCCCTTTCCGGCACATACCAGTTTCCAAAGGAAATTTTAAATAAAGGATTTATATAGTGAATCTTAACTGAAGCTGTAAATTGGCTTTACCATTAGGATCATGAAGAATCATCATCATCAAAGTAGTGATTCTGTCTATATGGAATGACTTGTCCAAGCAAATGCATGCCGACTGGGAGGAAAGACCGCGGTTATAGTTTTCTCTGATGAGCTGAGGGCACTTTACTAATTGGTATTCTAGAGAGAAAACAAGACAATAGCCTCTGCTAATTGTGAATGCATTTTGAGAAAATTAACTAAACTTCTGGCTTCACAAGAGTTCACTGATTTCTTTTTTTACGGATTATCAACACTTTGTGTATAGGTTATTTAGAAACACAACAAATTTGGATTGTCTGTATAATTCTTTCCTTTGCGAGTGAATATCGCACTAACAACGTTTTGAGAATAACAATGAACTTTCCCCCTATTTAGCTCATAGCTGGGGAAGTAATGTATCCATAACTTTCTCATGGTTATTTGTGCGTAAGTGAATGCAACGAACCCAACTGAAAGTCAAACTCGTCTCTCTGATTTCTCATTCAGAGCTACTACATGACACGCACATCCACTAGCTTAATCAGAGACTCGTTTTTCATCATGATAATACCTTTAACTATTTCTTTAATCAACCAATTTCAGTGGGAAACTATTAGATATTCATTTTACTTTCATTATTAAACATCTGACTTCTCTTATTTCCTGACCTTTAAAAAACATTTCAAAGATAACTTTCTTGAGAAAATAAATGATGGTTAAATTATAGTAGTGAAGGCTTGTGAAAAACAAAAACAAAAAAACAAAATAACAACGGTTTTCGGAAGGGCTGAATATATAGCACGTGTTCATTTAATGTGCCATGATGCCTTCAAATAGTTTTAATTGCAGTTCTATTATAATATGTGGAAAAATAAACTATATATTGTGAGAGAAAAATAGATCTATTTCATTTTGATTCCAGTTTTTCTAGTTTATGTATATTGAAAAAACTGGCAGTATTGCCCGGCGTTGCTCGGGTGTGATGAAAGCTTTAAAACTAATCCATGGTCCTAGAACTCAGACTCAGCCTAAAGAATATTTGTGTGAAGTTTGGTGAGAATCGGATAAAAATTGTGGATTTGTATAAAGGACATACAGACAGATTAACAAACAAACACACAAACATCTTGACTTTTATATATATATATATTATCGATTTTCTGCACTATTGTAAGAACTGCAACCTTGAAACTTCTGAATATCGTTTCTTATGTCTTTGTCTACGAGTATATCAGATTTGATTAACATCGGACCACTCTTTCTATAACCCGATTTATTTGATTATCAATTTTCGATATTTATCGGGTGTACCTCAACACAAAACCTAGCTAAGAACACTCGCAGACGCTTATAGTACAACTGTGTAAATTTTCAAGAAAATCGGTTCAGCCCTTTCGGAGTCTACAGGTAACGGATACACACACAGAGATACATACACACACAGACAAAGTTCCATTATAAATAAGTTTAAATGAAGTATTTTTTTCTAAACAGAATTAAATTTACTTTATTTTGATACCTGTTTTATTATTCTGTTTGGTACAAAACTTATCAGTCTATCAGTCTAGAGATCTCACTTATCAATCGGCCGTTGTAAATATGCTGTAATAGTATTCGAATTTCTTTCACAAAGCATTGTTAATTAAAGAATATATTTATCTGGTGGAATTTGAATCAATCTTATTCATTGTCCGTAATTGATTAATCGAGAACGTACTTTCAGAGGAAGACTAGTTCATTAGAATAAGATATAATAAATCATTTAATTCTTAATATTTTTGTGTTTTTTTATTTTTACAGGTTCGAATAGGAAAGATAAGTCTTCAAGATTTTTCTCTTCGTTTGGCTTTGTACTGCACTTAACTTACAGTCAATTAAGTGCCATACGTGATACACGCTTGGACGATTATGTCTCGAAAGAGACATGACTGACTGGGCAGGTTGCCATGGTAGACTGGTTGCCAGCCAAGGCTATAGAACCAAATCTGTCCTGTTACTTAACCCATAACTGGGGGGAAGAGACTGATTAATACCTTTCCCAAGGGTATTTGCGCGTAAGTGGATGCAAGGAATTCAACTGGAATTCGAACTCGGCTCCCCGATTTTTCGTTCCGAGCCGATATCCACTACACGACAACGCACTTCCCGAAGCATTTAAGTATCCAAAAGAAGATAAACCTTATGAAAACATATAATGGCTATCGGATGACGTGAACACTTAATAAAGACCAGAGAGCTTATTGGTCGAAATGCTATAAACAAAGGAAGTGATTGTCTGAATAATTAATTGAATGTTTACAATAATTAATCTCAGAAATTCAAACAATATATCCACTTCTTTCTCGTTCTAACACTATGGTTCTCTATAAAGCTACACTTAGAAGTGTAAAAAAGCCGGATATTACGCCGGCTAAGGTCCTGGGTAAGACGGTAAACATGATCTAGCAGCAAAGCCTCTGATTGGGAGGTTGTGATGAGCATGGAACCAGTTCTTAATTGCTGTTGTTCTCGGGTCTACCCTGACTCGGAGTGGTAGCACCTGTTACGGTCCCAGCTATGGGTAAATAGTTAACCTTCAAACTAGAGTCAAAACACCATGAAAAACATTTGTAAAAATATATACATAAAAATATACTTTTATAGAAAAACTAACAGTATAGCCCGGCGTTGCTCGGGTGTAATGAAAGCTTTAAAACTAATCCATGGTCTTGGAGCTCAGACACTTTGGACGTTGGCACGAAAGACTAAAAAGCAATAGTTGTTTCCAGTTAAAACGAAACCGTAGACTGAAAGGAAAATGAATGGATGTAAGTCAAATTTCGATTTCCTGGTATCGATATAAAACTTTCTGCATTATTGTAAGAACTGCAACCTTGAAACTTCTGAATATCGTTTCTTATGTCTTTGTCTATGAGTATATGGAATTCGATTAAAATCGGACCACTCCTTCTGTAACCCGATTTTTTCCATTATCGATTTTCGATATTTATTTATTAAAACCTAGCTAAGAACACTCGCAGACGCTTATGGTACAACTGTGTAAATTTTCAAGAAAATCGGTTCAGCCGTTTCGGACTCTATAGGTAACGGACACACACACACACACACACACACACACACACACACACACACACACACACAAATTTCATTTATAAATAAGTTTCGATAAACATTTTTGAAAGAAAAATGTTACCAACAATAGTTTTCTGAAGGAAAAAATTATTGCCATAACACATTTTTGAAGGAAAAAAATTTCCAAAACGCATTTTTGAAAGAAAAACTTGTTACCAGCAATACATTTTTGAATTCAAAAATAGAAGGTATCTTCAGTTTTTTAAAATAAAAAAATAAAATTTTTCATCAAAGTGTGATTAAATCTCACTATAACCGATCATTAAAAAAATATTTTAAAATCCTACCTTTTTGGCATTAAATAACACATATAGGTCAATATGCCGTTAAACAAGACTGAAACTCAAAATACAATGGCTAAAACGCCGTGACTGAAAGGAAAACTGTAGATACTCATCAGCATACTGATTGTGCTTAAAAAAAACATTCTTAATATTTTCGTAAATGATAATACTTGATTTTTATAGACGTTTACTTAGCTTGAGTTTAACAAACAAACATCAGTATAGAATCAAAGTCAGTATCCGATAGCAGTGATCTGTTTTTTCTTCTTCTATGTGCCCTGTTCCTTCAGAGACGTAGGCGATCATGGCTTACCACGTTTCCCTATCCCTGTTGGCTCTGAGCATGCCTTCTTCTGTTTCAGCATGCAACCATGATTAGGTCCTTCAAATATGTTGTCCGTTGCTTTCTCCTGTCTCTTTTCCCCTCTATCTAGCCTGTTAGTATCAGGTTCTCCAAGCCCTCCTTTCTCATTGCATGTCCCATGAACTTCAGCTGTCTCTTCCTGATGCTCAGTATTAATTTCCTTTTTGTTTCCATCATTTCCAAGACCTCATCATTGCTCACATGCTCGATCCGTGATATTCGGAGCATCCTTCTCTTGATCCACATTTCAGTTGCTTCAAGTTTTTCCTTCATCTTTGATGGTATTGTCCAGCATTCGCTGCCACATTGAAGGACGGACAGCACATAGCAATCCAATACTCTCTTTCTAGTTTCTAGCGAAATTGTCCTGTTTCTTAATACCTTACTCAACTTCTGGAATGCTTCCTTCACCATGCCAATTCGCCTTCGGATCTCTGTGTCGCATTTTCCGTCTTCTGTTATAACGCTTCCCAGGTATTTAAATTTTTGTACCTGCTTGATCCTTGTATCCCCGACCTGTATTTGGCATTTTGGGCTGCTCTCTTTTCTGATGACCATCCATTCAGTTTTCGTGTAGTTTATTTCTCGTACTTTCTTGTTACTTTCTTCTTACCTACCTTGTTAATCAGTTCAAGAATCACACATTATAAAAGCGAAAAGGAAATATATAAACCCAGGACATTCTTCAGAAGCAGTTCGACCCCACAAGGAAAGCTCTGCCGAATCATAGTTAGCACAGAGGAGAACATAATCAAGAACAACATTTCTTTTTCTTGTGGCAGAGAATATAAGGATGACCCAGGCTGTCTATAAAAGTAAGCCTCGAGAAAGACCAAAAGACGTTATTAGTTGTGAGACAATGATAATAATATTATTTTTATAATAAAAAAAAATATTAAATAACCGCTTTTCTACTGTTTTCCTGTCCTAGCTTTCCAGAGCATAAAAAAAATAAAAAAAAAAAAATTATGCTCATCTATTTCGCATAAGTATTTTCAAGTCACTAGGTCATTAGTATTAAAATAAATGGCGGAGTATATTTTTGCAAATCCAGATTTTTCTTGGTTTTTATTTTGTATGAAATCGTCCCTGTCTTGTCTCATGCCTTAGATAATTACCATAATCCAAGATGTCGAAGTTCTAATCGCAGATGAAAGCCATAGTTAGGAATATTATTTTTCAAAGGAGGTAGACTATTCTCAGTTGGTGCAATACAATCTGCCTAACCTATATTTGGTCTCGTACCAAATTAAGCTAGGTTTAGCAGATACCAATAAACGATTTCTACGCAGCCTAATATGTGACTTCGAAAGTTGTTTGCTTCCCACTTTCGACAGTTGTTCGATCTCAGGCAGAAACTAGAGTAGCGAATGCTTTTATAATATATAAGCAGTTCCATATTCTTTAAAATATTTAGTTTTTCTTTTCATTAGACCTCATACCACAGTTAACTAAATTAATTATGAAATTGTCAAAGCTGTCATTTGGAATTTCGTCTCTTATTTTGCTTAATTTCAATCTTGAATTTGAGAAAAGATTTTCATACTGTTTCAGATTTAATTTTGTTCCAAAAAATCTGATGTAATTCTTCAAAACTAAAATGCAAAAGTTCTATTCATTTGTTTCGAAAAAGTGTTAATTTGCTTTTCGTGGCTTCGAGAATTAATTTTTGAACATTAGTAGAGATCGCATTTTCGATTAATGTCTTTTAAGAACAACATATCAACTGTTGTAGATAGACGAACACCTATGAAGTTATTAGTAAAATTAATATTTCACTGCATAAAGATAATTTGAATTTGGAAATGAAAACAAAAGAAACCCAGAGAAAAGAGATTGTTTCTTTAATTTAAATCATGCAAAAATCTTCCATTAGGTTTGATGTTCATCGTTCAAATTTAGCAATAAATTTAATAGAATTGTTTCTCCATTGCATTTTTATGGTTTTCAAGAATTTCTAATTATTTAAAATTCATAATTAAATTAAAAGACCGCACAGAAATATTTATGCCTGTACCAATTAGTGTAGCTCAAAGGCTGTGGATATCTATCTATCTATCTATCTATCTATCTATCTATCTATCTATCTATCTATCTATCTATCTATCTATCTATCTAAGCCTTTTGATTATCTATCTATCTATCTCAGTCTGTTCATATATACATATTTTAGTCTGTTCATATATACATATTTTAGTCTGTTCATATATATATATATTTATGTATTTCAGTCTGTTCATATATATATGTATTTCTATCTATCTATCTATCTATCTATCTATCTATCTATCTATCTATCTATCTATCTATCTCAGTCTTTTAAGATCTATTTCTCTTGGACTATTCATCTGTATCTCTATTTCTCAGGTTGTTCTATCTATCTCAGTCTATTTATATATATGTATTTCTATCTATCTATCTATCTATCTATCTATCTATCTATCTATCTATCTATCTATCCTTTTCCACACAAATTTCTAAAGCGACGCAGAATGTATTTGAACTCTGGGTTAATGAAAGGATTAACAAACATTTAGGTCGTGCGACGTCAACTGTCCACATCCATCGTTAAGCCTTCTTATCTATCATTAACAACAAATCATTAGCCTAATCGATCCTCGTGGGCCCCAGAAATGATCATTTTCAGACATTTATTCATAGTGTCGTTGCGATCCAAACGCTCACCGTTGTTCCGATCATTCTTACCAAATTACGTTATTTCTGTTTTTCATAACAAAATGAGTGACAAGTTCAGGATTTCGGTTCTGTTACCAATTCCTGATTGATTTTTTTGAAACGATGTGAACAGACATGGTTGATCGAAGCACTCGTGTGTGATTATTTGGAAATAGCGGATTATGTGAATCTCAGGAGCTGGTGATGCCCAGGTTCAGCGAAAGGGTAGATCGTCATTATCGGTAGACAGGCAATTGATAGGCGTCGTTTCTAAAGATATGTAAAGCAAGGACACTGAATAGGAAAGAGATAATTTCCTTTACAATATGCGGCATGCATTTTCAAGATGTAGGCTTCCTCTCTTTTGTCTTTGGAGCAATTTCTTCCATCCATTTGCTCAGGAGCTTTCTCGCTATTTTTTTCATTTTCTTTTACCTTCGATATGCCTTCTGAGTGTTAAATTCGCAAAGCCTTTCTTTTTCATTATACGTCACAAAATGTTAGCTGTCTTTTTTATGCAGAATTTTAAAATTTAGTTTACTGCTTAGACGTGATTATTAAGAAATTATAGATATGCTAAATGAAGAACAAACATCATTTTTCTGACGTTAAGAATTTTGAAATTCTCCAGGAAAGAAATCAAACGGAACAGGTAAAGCAAAGATAACAATAGTTGAAAAAAAAAAAGATTCATTTTGAAATTCTTGGAAGTTTACACTGAATGCAATAGACATCTGAAAAAGGCTGAACAATAAGGCAACCTTTGTGGTGCAGTGGATATCGGCTCGGAACTAGAAATCGGGGAGCCGAGTTCGAATTCCAGTTGAATTTCTTGCATTCACTTACGCACAAATACCATTGGGAAAGGTATTAATCCGTCTCTTCTCTCCAGCTATGGGTTAAATAGGACATATTGAGTTCTATAGCCTTGGCTGGCAGCCTGTCTATCGCAGAAAGCAATGGCAACATACTGCGGGATAATCTTCTGCCCAGTTAGATGATTATCCTGATCATGACTTTCGAGAAATGATAACCCAAAGCGTGTATCACGTATGGCACTCAACTGATTGAACCGGTATGAAAATTAATGACAAAGCATCTAATCAGGAAAAATATTGTGTAATATTAAAAACAGCTTGTTTACACACACACATCCTCACACAAACTCTCACTCACACGCACACGCGCGCGCACGCACACACATATATATACATATATATATATATACAAGTGAATAAGGAACGAAGAAAAAATTAACAACGTTCAAAACATTAATTGAAGACTGTGCTCAATATAAAATAGAGCTATGAGTATTTATTATGAATTATAGTTTAGAACATGTACAAATTATCAACTACTACAAATGTCTATAAAATTTTCAACATGTCCATTAATCACATCACTCCTCTACCTCTTCCCTCTTTTTGTTCAAATTCCAACTTCCAACTCTGATTTCCCATTTTCCACCCCACCTACCTCTCACACATAATTCGTCAATATAAGGTAAAGAATTTTCCATCTTCTTTTCACACTACCTGATGAGACATTGTCCTTTCATTGTCGAAACAAAATGTACACTTTGTAGTAGATGATAATTTGTACATGTTCTAAACTATAATTTATAATATATATATATATAGTGGAACCTTTACTTACGAAAAGCTATACATACGAAATTTTCAGATTACGAAACGCTTCCTTGGAAAAGTATTGCCTCTTGTTACGAAAGAAATACGAAAGGCAAAAATTTCAAAATACGCGCTGCTACTCGCAGTTCCACCCCATTGCCTCCTAAGTGCCTCTTCATTCTCGATAATGTCCCTGCCCAACCGTCCGGCCTCGAAGATGATATCCTTTTTTTTTTAATCATATCACCCCGAGCAAGGCGGTAACGCCACTGATGTGCAGGGGGCTACATAGGAGTGAAAAGAGTGGAAAAGAGAAAGCCGGAAACCGCATCCTAAACAGGAAACAAGAGATGAGCCTCTTCACCTGTTCAATAGACGAGGGTGGAGTGTGAACCGGGCGATAGTTTAGTCTATCTACTCCAATTGAACTGGAGGATTTCTCGTTTATTAAGGTGCTGTACCTCACATCTAACACCAAGAAACTCTACACGAAACACCTGTTCAATAGTTGTTTCGACATTACTGAAAACACCCAGCTTATCTTTCGTGAGTTTTAGAAGCAGCACTTCGATATTGTTTGCCTCAAGATAATCGACATGGCTTGGCAAGAGGTGACCAGACGTACCCTTAATGCGGCTTGGAGAAAGCTGTGGCCCGATGCTGTTGCCTCACGAGATTTTGAGGGATTCGAGGTGCAGGCTTGGAACAGATTAGGGCATTTATAGAATAAAAAGCGTCTCTACTTACGAAATTTTCACGTTACGAAACGACTTCCAGAACGAATTTTCGTAAGTAGAGGTTCCACTGTTTATATGTATATATATGAATGCAATAGACATCTGAAAACACATCTGAAAATAGGTGTTTCAATAGATGTTTCTTGAATTGAGGTTAACAGCGAGTGGTGACAGCGTTGCTTATACTTGAACAGATACAAGGCGCGATGGATGAATTGTCGCTTAAATTATGTAAAATTAAAATTACACTGACATCTCAATTTAACAGATATATTTACCAAAATTACACAAAAATATCTTTAAATACTAGAGAGTAAATTTATTTAATAAAATCGCTATTGGGTTTAACCGCAGCCTTCAGATGATTTCGAAATTTCCTGCAGCTCTTTTGGATGGTATCCTTGATTAAGTTGATGAACGCTCCTATAATCCTTGCCTTCAGTTCATCTTTGGTGTTAGAAGGAGTCTTTTTAGTTTCTTGCTCAACAGAGCCCCAAGCAAAGTAATCAAGGAGGCTGCAGCCTCGGGAGATATGTAGCCAGATGTAAGGGGTGATTTTGTCGCGGAAATTGTCTGACAGCAGTGACTGGGTTCTCTTGCTTGTGTGAGATGATACAGATATAGGGTCTTTCAACAGCCACCCTCTTGAACTAAGGCAGCGCTAGCTCCTCAAGACACTTGTAGAATTCTGTATTGAGTCTGAGGCTTTGTGAGAAAATGAATAGTCATAACGCCGCCGTTACTAGTGATCACTCGAAACACCTTTGTAATCACCATTAGACTCAACGAACTCTTTCTGTATCCTCTGCAGTTTTCTTGGATTGACATCCAGTCACTCTGAAATGTTCGTATTGGAGCTTCATGCACGAATGCAATGTAGTTCAGCATTCTATTGCCCAATGTTTGGGAGAGTGAATTACGTCATGGCTTAATTTTTCTCACTGACGGTGTCAAACTGACCATAATATGCTGTGCAGTCGACAAAATGAGAAAGAAACAACGCGTATGCGCGCAATAAAAACATAAATAGTGACAATTTATCCTGCGCAGTCTGTACACATCAGTTAGTCAGTTAAGTACCATACGTGATACACGCTTGGACGATCATGTCTCTTTCGAGATATGACTGACTGGGAAGAAGATCATTCCGCACTAGGTTGCCATTACATTCTGCGGTAGACTGGTTGCCACCCAAGGCTATAGAACTCATATGTATATTCATAGCTGGAGTGAGAAAAATGAATTATAATATATCATTATACTTAAAAGTAGTAATTAGTAAGGGATCAGTTTATTACTTCATAACAATATAAAACCGATCCCCCACTTAATGCCCAGTAGAAGTTTTAATTGGTTTCAACTATTATATTCAGTTAGTCAGTTAAGTGCCATACGTGATACACGTTTGGGCGATTATGTCACGAAAGAGACATTACTGACTGGGCAGAAGATTATCACGCAGTAGGTTACTATTACTTTCTGCGGTAGACTGGTTGCCAGCCAAGGCTATAGAACCCACTCTGTCCTATTATTTAACCCATAAATGGAGAGAAGAGACGGATTAATATTTTTCCCAAGGGTACTTGCGCGTAAGTGAATGCAAGGAATTAAGAAACATCATATTTTTTATCCCACCGCACAACAAAAACAACCGTAGAAAAAGTATTCATGAAACTTGTACCCAAGCACTTACTCCTATCAAACACCCTCCACAAGATATTCTGTAAAAACTCTGCTGCAGTTGCATCAAGAATATGATGCATATGCTGAAGACGTGCACCAGAAAAATAAACCACAATTTATCCACACATATCAAACCCACCCATCAAAGCATGAATGTCGCTTAAATAGTAATTGTTTGCAAAACAAATATAATATACCATGTGATATAATGAATTATGCATACACCTTGGTTACGTCTCACAGCAAGGGGAGAATATAGATGCTTTAATTCAAAATAAATGAATTTTTTTTGCCTTGTTAAAGTAGACAGTGGACGGCGAAACGCGTCGAAACGCGTCGGCTAAAACTAAATACAGTTTTCCTCTTGTTTCTCTTTTATATATATATATATATATTTTTTTTTAATCATTTCACCCCGAGCAAGGCAGAAACGCCACTGATGTGCAGGGGGTTACACAAATGTAGAAAGATTAATTAGAAAAGAGTGAGGAGTACAAGCTAGTTAGAAAGGAACAATAGAAAGCTGAGAAAGCAGGTGCAATGACAGATACATGGGCGGAGAGAACGTGAAGATTATACAGGGGAGGGGAGAGAGCTAGAGTCCAGTGGTTAGTAGGTGAGTATTAACTTTGCTTTTAAATTTCTGGAGGTCGTAGCCGTCAGGAAAGCAAGAATACGGGAGTGAGTTCCACAGGAGGGAAGTGCGAGAGAGGAAGCTGCAGGAGTAGAATTGTCGTAACTGTGCACACACACACACACACACACACACACACACACATATATATATATATATATATAAAGGAAAACTCAACACATTATCCAAAGAGTATATGGTTTTCATAGGTGGCTGTGTGAAAACGAGAGTGTAGATATCCATAAAATATTTGTATGCATATATGGATGATTGTGTGTGTATATATATATATATATATATATATATATATATATATATATATATATACGTGTGCATGTGGGAGAGTGGGTGTGGGTGCATGTTTCATAGTTTCTCACTCTGTCCAATCAAACCACTCCTATTACATGAACTCTTTTACCCCTATATCCATTGTAACCTTCCTAACGAGATAACACTAAGGATTTCTATTCTGGGTGATAATACTGGGATTTTTTCTATTTTTGATTTTTTAATATTTTGAGAAAATTTAAACCAAATGAATCATTGATGAAGAGATTGCCATTTTTCTCAGTCAAAATAAATTATAATTGATGCCACTTTAGATATTGTGTCGAGTTTTCTTTTATGTATATCATATTGCTTTGGATAATATCCATTGATATCTCTATATAGATCTATCCCTTAATACTTTATATTAAATAGATCGTTTGACACCATTATATATATATATATATATATATATATATATATATATAGCTAAAACAAGACAAAAGGGAAATAGTATTTATAAGAAAAAGTACTTATATTTTACTGTTACTCGCAATTAAAATTTACATATGGACTCGTAGAGTTGATCGATATTAGAGTCGCTTAATCATCAGGCGAAGAAAAAGCAAAGAGACATTAAAAAAGTGCCTTCTCACCGTAGCAATTATTAAATAATAAAATTAAAAACAATACGATAACAATTATGATGCTGGTGGGTGGGGACGAATAGAAGATTGTACGACATGCCGTATAAGGCAATTTCACGCAGGCGCCCAGATGACCTAACCTTACACGGGAGGAATGTGATTGTTATATTTGCACCCGACCCCAACGTTACTCATAAAAAGAAAACTTGTTAACATGCTTGTAGAGCACGATGAGTTTTTTCTTCACACACACACACACACACACACACACACACACACACACACACACACACACACACACACACACACACACATGTGATAATTTTATTATCAAAAATAAACTTGGTTTTTCCCTAAGTGATGAAAACTTCCACGTTTTGATATTTATAGAAGTGTAAACAACAATGAAATGTAATAACGAAATGAAAAGATCGACAAATGTAATGTGAAGGTTTTTGCAAAATTCTCTTCAACAAAAACATCTTTGAAATTAAAATGGGATTTGCTAGGCATTCGTTGTTGTTTTATTGCCTTATATATTATTTCACCACGTGACATTAACAACAACAGGACTTGAAAAATGGTTGACAGAAAATAAAAATAAAATGTTTTAAATCACAGTTCAAATTCTCCAAATACTCGATACTTTTAAAATCTAGAACAACAACAACAATAACAACAACAACAACATAAGATTAAAGACAGAATTATAAAATACTAGCAGTATAGCCCGGCATTGCTCGGGTGTAATGAAAGCTTTAAAACTAATCCATGGTCCTGGAGCTCAGACTCAGCCTAAAGAATATTTGTGTGAAGTTTGGAGAGAATCTGATAAAAATTGTGGATTTGTATAAAGGACATACAGACAGATAAGCAGATACATACACAAACATCTTGCCTTTTATATATATATATTCGATTTTCAGCACTATTGTAAGAACTGCAACCTGGAAACTTCTGAATATCGTTTCTTATGTCTTTGTCTAGGAGTGTATCAAATTTGATTAAAATCGGACCACTCCTTTTATAACCCGATTTTTTCGATTATCGATTTTCGATATTTATCGAGGGTACCTCGACACAAAACCTAGCTAAGAACACTTGAAGACACTTATAGTACAACTGTGTAAATTTTCAAAAAATCGGTTCAGCCGTTTCGGAGTCTATAGGTAACGGACACATACACACACACACAGACAAAGTTCCATTTATAAATAAGTTTAAATAGAAAATACGTTAAAAATTTTATGTTTTAAACGCATCCATTCATTTTCAAGTTGTTTTTCTAGGGATTCTAACCGTAATAAAACATTTCTTTAATAAAGTGCACAGAAAATATCGTCAAAGAAAATTTACTTCATTTTTTGACTGAGATTCATAGGATGCATAAAGAGAATATAAACTATTTTACAAAGAAATTGTAATAATTTTGTGATAGCACAAGTTTAATAGAAATTATTTATGTGACTCGTGTTTTTGATTCTGTAGGTGAGCAACAAGGAAATTTACAGAAAATGAGGACTAAAAAAGCATATATTTAAGATCAGAAAAGGTGTTGGGATTTCTTCGACACGAATGTAGAAAGAGGTTTTGAAAAATGTAAGTCACATGTGTGTCAGTTGGAAACAGCGATAAAATACCTAATGAGTTTCTGAATGGATCACTGAGCCGAGACAAGGAGGAGTCGTAAGTGTGTCAAACATTGCTTCGATCTACTGAATCGATCTACCTAAAGGGAGACGGCACACAAATGAAGAATAGTTACAATTTAAGAAAAACTAAAATTCGTCATTGTGTTCCGACATTTTGCATCGATAATATTTTTGGGGCAGTCAATATCCTCAAATAAACGACCTATTTCAAACGCTTCACGTCCTACCAGTCAGAAGCATAGTCGCTTTCAATTTGCTTTTTGAATTCCTACTTGATTGTTGGCTATACTTTATTATCATTCCAGTAACTGCCGGATTTAACAATAATTAACAATGACGGCCAATCAGTGGTTAATTGAGGCACGGAAAGACTTGTAAAGTTTAACTCCTTCAAAACAAAACTGCTTTCATTTAATCACCACAGTGGATTTTTTTCTTCTGCTTTCCATTAGCATGGCTGATGCTAAATTTCAGGAGAGTAACTCATTGCGCCGTCTTAGTCTCACGTTTTCCACTGACATGTCAGTCAATCAGTCAGCTAAATGCCATACGTGATACACGCTTTGGGCGATCATGTCTCGAAAAAGACATGGCAGACTGGGCAGAAGATTATCCCGCAGTAGATTGCCATTGCTTTCTCTGGTAGACTGGTTGCCAGCCAAAGCTATAGAACCCAATCTGCCCTATTATTTAACTCATAACTATAGGGAAGAGATGGATTAATATCCTTCCCAAGGATATTTGTGCGTAAGTGAATGCAAGGAATTCAATTGAAATTCGAACTCGGCTTCCCGATTTCTGGTTTGAAGCTGATATCCACTGCACCACAACGCACACCCGTTCATTTTGAATTCATATTTAATTGTCGGCTATACTTCATTATCATTTCAGTAACTGCCTGCTTTTTCCAACAGATAATTAACAATGACCGCCAATCAGTGGTTAATTGAGGCACTGAAAGGCTTGTAAATTTTAACTCCCCCAAAACAAAACTGCTTTCATTTAATCACGACAGAGAACCTTTTGTTTTGCTTTTTATTAGCATGGCTGATGCTAACTTTCATGAGAGCAACCCATTTCGCTTCTTAGTCTTACGTTTTCCACTGAAATGAGGTGGAGTAATTATAATGAATCATTTACAAGGTTAACTGCTAGGAAATTTGGTTCACTGTGTTGCGTCAAACAAATTTACTCGTAAGAATCCATTTTGCACATTAATAAATTTAAGATTCGTCCCTTCATTGAATATTGTTGCCAGTGGTGCTCTTATTATATATCTCGAGATCAGTCAGTTAAGTGCCATACGTGATACACGCTTGGGCGATCATGTCTCGAAAGAAACATGACTGACTGGGCAGAAGATTATCCCGCAGTAGGTTGCCATTGCTTTCTGCGGTAGACTGATTGCCGACCAAGGCTACAGAACCCAATCTGTCCTGCTATTTAACCCATAACTGGAAGGAAGAAACGGATTAATACCTTTCCCAAGGGTATTTGCGCGTAAGTGAATACAATGGATTCAGCTGGAATTCGAACTCGGCTCCCCGGTTTCTCGTTCCGAGCCGATATCCACTGTACCACAACGCACATACTTGACAAAAAACTAAAGAAGGATTTGATTTGACCCTTAATCTCGACTCTCCTGTTTTTTTCTATAAATATTTTCATGGCATTTTCCTGATAAACTTTTAATTTGCTACTGAATTGGTAACTAGGTCTCACACTGTTGAACGTTAGATGTAACCGTATGCTTGATTCTAATAGGTTCTTTTCTCTCGTGGGTTTTTTTTTTTGGGGAAGGGGATGAAGGAAAAGGATTGCTAGGAGAGAAAGGACGCTAACTTTTTTTTTCTTAGACTGAAGACGGGGAGAGAAAAAAAAGTTCATTTTAAATTCTATAGAATCCTATTTTTTTTTTATGGTAGCTACAGACAAAAACAGAAAAAATTCAAAATATAGTCACTCTGAAAGAAAATATATGTAATAAAATATACGTAGCATGAATTAGACGAACCTTTCCTTTAGCTAGTCTAAATTCTAAGAACCTCGCAGCAGTAATTACGATCAGTATACTTTACCAGTAGTCACAAGAAATATTATGCATATTCGACATTTTGGCAGACATCTTCTGACTTTCTTTGATTCTATCACATATAATCGAGCAAGCACATTATATCTTCTTCTTCTTCTTCTTCTTCTTCTTCTTCTTCTATGTGCCATGTCCCTTCAGGACGTAGGCGATCATGGCCTTCCACGTCTCCCTATCCCTGGTAGTTCTTAGCGGGCTTTCTCCTGTTACCCGACCCCAACCCCGCTCTGCTATCCACCAGCTCAGGCCCGTCAAATATGTTATCCGCTTCTTTATTCTGTCTCTATTTCCCTTTAAACTGTGAGTATCAGTCTCTCCAAGCCTTCCTTCCTCATCACATGTCCCAGGAACTTCAGCTGTCTTTTACTTATGCTCAGGATTAATTTCCTTTTCTTTTCCGTTCTTTCTAAAACCTAAACATGGCTCACACGCTCGATCCATGATATTCGCAGCATCTTTCTGTAGAACCACATTTCAGTTTCTTCAAGTTTTTCCTCCATCTTCGATGATATTGTCCAGCATTCACTGCCATATTGAAAAACAGATATCACATAGCAATCCTGTACTCTCTTCTTTGTTTCTAGCGAAATATTCCTGTCATTTAGTACTTTGCTCAGATTCGGGAATGCGTCCTTGGTCATGCCAATTCGCCTTCGGATTTCAGTGGGCTCTTTTGTTTGCTGATGACCATACATTTGGTTTTCTAGTACATTATTTGTAGTCCTTTAACTTTCTTCATTTATCTTTTTCAGGAGGTCTTGTTTTCTTTCCGTGTCGGCTATCAGCACTGCCTCATCTTCTTGTTGTTCAGATTGTAACCGCCGATGACGAATACTGGCATAAGTTAAATAGATCCGGTGAAAATACACATCCTTGTCTTACGCCCCTTTCTATCTTTGTATATCTGCTGATTTCGTTTTCTGTCTGTATGTAGGCGGTTTGCTGCCAGTAGAGGTTCATGATTACTTTAATATATTTGCCAAATATATATGCTGCCTAAATTCATGCGGCCTAAATACAACTTATTTAAAATCTATGAACCTGCATTGAATATTGGATATTGAGTCTCCTGTTTTGCATTGAATATGAAATACTTAAAAAAACAGAAGACTCATCACATATTTCAAAATTAAAGAAAATAAACCATTCAAACAAATCAAACACAATCAGATGTATTAATCTACCTATCGGCAATCACAACAATTGAAAAGAATTAATTTAAACTTAGCATAAAATGTGTTATTAATTCTAACACAATAGGTGATTTAATTAATGCAAAATAAAATAATAATAATAAGCAAAAACTTGAAGGAAAATTGTAATGATTTCCATCATGAATACTCGAGAGAAATATCATGAGGACATAGGAATCAACACTGCATGGTTATTTTTAGTTTAACGCTTGGTGTAAAGACCCCCAGAGGATGACACTGATATCTCTAATGCAGTCCAATTTCCTGTGTCCAGTCTCCCTGTATCAATAAAACCGGTACTGAGCAGTATTACTCTTTCCGTTCCTTTTAACGAAACGCTTTCCCTGATGGTAAAAAAGGGATACAGGTGAGATTTCGGCTGGGAGAACAATCTCTTTTGAATAGAACTTCCTAATAGAGACCGGTTGTTATAATTTTCGCTCATTAAGGAAAAAACAGTGTAAAAAACGCTTACAGTAAAAGAATGTGTACAGTTATATATATTAAAGCTACAGCAAAATATTGTACTCGCACTGAATAATATCTATCTATCTATCTATCTATCTATCTATCTATCTATCTATCTATCTATCTATCTATCTATCTATCATGGTCTATTCATTATATATCTATCTATCATGGTCTATTCATTATATATCTATCTATCATGGTCTATTCATTATCTATCTATCTATCTATCTATCTATCTATCTATCTATCTATCTATCTATCTATCTATCATGGTCTGGTCATTATCTATCTATCTATCTATCTATCTATCTATCTATCTATCTATCTATCTATCTATCTATCATGGTCTATTCATTCTATATATCTATCTATCATGGTCTATTCATTATCTATCTATCTATCTATCTATCTATCTATCTATCTATCTATCTATCTATCTGTGGTCTAGTCATTATCTATCTATCTATCTATCTATCTATCTATCTATCTATCTATCTATCTATCATGGTCTGGTCATTATCTATCTATCTATCTATCTATCTATCTGTCTGTCTGTCTGTCTGTCTGTCTATCTATCTATCATGGTCTAATTCATTATCTATCTATCTATCTATCTATCTATCTATCTATCTATCTATCTATCTATCTATCTATCTATTCATTATATATCTATCTATCATGGTCTTCATTCTATATCTATCTATCATGGTCTATTCATTATCTATCTATCTATCTATCTATCTATCTATCTATCTATCTATCTATCTATCATGGTCTGGTCATTATCTATCTATCTATCTATCTATCTATCTATCTATCTATCTATCTATCATGGTCTATTCATTATATATCTATCTATCATGGTCTATTCATTATCTATCTATCTATCTATCTATCTATCTATCTATCTATCTATCTATCTATCTATCTATCTATCTATCATGGTCTGGTCATTATCTATCTATCTATGTATCTATCTATCTATCTATCTATCTATCTATCTATCTATCTATCTATCTTAGTTAGTCATTATCTATCTATCTATCTATCTATCTATCTATCTATCTATCTATCTATCTATCTATCTATCATGGTCTTAGTTATTATCTATCTATCTATCTATCTATCTATCTATCTATCTATCTATCTATCTATCTTAGTCTATTCCTTCTATATATCTATCTATCATGGTCTATTCATTATATATCTATCTATCATGGTCTATTCATTATCTATCTATCTATCTATCTATCTATCTATCTATCTATCTATCTATCATGGTCTGGTCCATCTATCTATCTATCTATCTATCTATCTATCTATCTATCTATCTATCTATCTATCATGGTCCTTCATTACTATATCTATCTATCATGATCTATTCATTATCTATCTATCTATCTATCTATCTATCTATCTATCTATCTATCTATCTATCTATCTATCTATCATGGTCTGGTCTATCTATCTATCTATCTATCTATCTATCTATCTATCTATCTATCTATCTATCTATCTATCTATCATGGTCTGGTCATTATCTATCTATCTATCTATCTATCTATCTATCTATCTATCTATCTATCTATCTATCTATCTATCTATCTATCATGGTCTGGTCATTATCT
>JBBBDQ010001014.1:4917500-5005000 GCA_037127315.1 Ascarosepion bandense | reverse complement strand
GTCTGGTCATTATCTATCTATCTATCTATCTATCTATCTATCTATCTATCTATCTATCTTAATTAACTATTCATTTATACATATCTATCTATCATGGTCTATTCATTATCTATCTATCTATCTATCTATCTATCTATCTATCTATCTATCATGGTCTGGTCATTATCTATCTATCTATCTATCTATCTATCTATCTATCTATCTATCTATCATGGTCTGGTCATTATCTATCTATCTATCTATCATCTCTCTGTCTGTCTATCTATCTATCTATCTATCTATCTATCATAGTCTGGTCATTATCTATCTATCTATCTATCTATCTATCTATCTATCTATCTATCTATCTATCTATCTATCTATCTATCTATCACTGTGGTCTATTCATTATATATCTATCTATCATGGTCTATTCATTATCTATCTATCTATCTATCTATCTATCTATCTATCTATCTATCTATCTATCTATCTATCTATCTATCTACGTAGTCTGGTCATTCATCTATCTATCTATCTATCTATCTATCTATCTATCTATCTATCTATCTATCTATCTATCTATCATGGTCTATTCATTCTATATATCTATCTATCATGGTCTATTCATTATCTATCTATCTATCTATCTATCTATGTATCTATCTATCTATCTATCTATCTATCTATCATGGTCTAGTCATTAGCTATCTATCTATCTATCTATCTATCTATCTATCTATCTATCTATCTATCATGGTCTGGTCATTATCTATCTATCTATCTATCTATCTATCTATCTATCTATCTATCTATCTATCTATCATGGTCTGGTCATTCTTCTATCTATCTATCTATCTATCTATCTATCTATCTATCTATCTATCTATCTATCTATCATGGTCTGGTCATTATCTATCTATCTATCTATCTATCTATCTATCTATCTATCTATCTATCTATCTATCCATCATGGTCTATTCCGTATATATATCTATCTATCATGGTCTATTCATTATCTATCTATCTATCTATCTATCTATCTATCTATCTATCTATCTATCTATCTATCTATCTATCATAGTCGGGTCCATTATCTATCTATCTATCTATCTATCTATCTATCTATCTATCTATCTATCTATCTATCTATCATGGTCTGGTCATTATCTATCTATCTATCTATCTATCTATCTATCTATCTATCTATCTATCTATCTATCATGGTCTATTCATTATATATCTATCTATCATGGTCTATTCATTTCATCTATCTATCTATCTATCTATCTATCTATCTATCTATCTATCTATCTATCTATCTATCTATCTATCTATCTCATGGTCTGGTCATTATCTATCTATCTATCTATCTATCTATCTATCTATCTATCTATCTATCTATCTATCATGGTCTATTCATTATATATCTATCTATCATAATTCTATTCATTATCTATCTATCTATCTATCTATCTATCTATCTATCTATCTATCTATCTATCTATCATGGTCTAGTCATTATCTATCTATCTATCTATCTATCTATCTATCTATCTATCTATCTATCTATCTATCTATCTATCATGGTCTGGTCATTATCTATCTATCTCTCTATCTATCTATCTATCTATCTATCTATCTATCTATCTATCTATCATGGTCTGGTCATTATCTATCTATCTATCTATCTATCTATCTATCTATCTATCTATCTATCTATCTATCTATCATGGTCTGGTCATTATCTTATCTATCTATCTATCTATCTATCTGTCTATCTATCTATCTATCTCATCCTTCTTCTTCACCTATGTTATTTGTATGTTATTCACTATATGTGATTGCATTTCATCTTTTCGCGCTCTTCTGCTTCGCCCTTGCAGCGAAAATATGATTTCACATCTTTCTGCCTTGACACAATGCATTTTTGCATAACTCGTTATTCATTGAAAAGCTTCTCTAAATTGCAAAGGTCGACTGCGTTCAGATCATTACGCTCAGGAAAATAAAGAAAGATCGAAAAAGAATGAATAGAACAAAATCTCATGGCCTTTACTTAAAATCTATTGCGTTGGACACCTTTCATTGTTTGCTGATGAACAGCGCTTAAGACGCAACGTCTCATCGAAGATCACACAGAATTAAATGGTCGCCTTGCTGAAACGTCGAGTATCGCCTCCAGATGGTAGAAAACAATAAGAAAACTTAGTTGAATTGACAACTATTTATTCTTCAACTTTGCTATACAACAAACAAAAAAATTGTAGCGACATTGGAAGTTTTGGATGAAATTACAAACAAAAAACTAAATTGTGTATCGAGAAAGACTTGAACAACTAGCCCTGCACTTACCTTGTTTATTTAGAAAGTAATGTTGATTAAGAAAATGTTGTCAGATGTTGAAGAATTCCTGAAGATTGGATACTGCTTGTTTGGAGGCGGAAACACAACGAGAGTGACTTGTTGAGACGCGTTAATTGAGAAAGAGTGCCATAAAGTTTATAATTGTAACAATTGCTTTCAATGGTCAGCTGACAGTTTTTAACAACGCCCTTGATGACTGATATATAAAGTTTTCTATCTATCTATCTATCTATCTATCTATCTATCTATCTATCTATCTATCTATCTATCTATCTATTGTGAGGGCGTTAGATGCTGTTAAGAGCGTTTAGTTTTATCTAAATTAAATAAAACATCTTTTGCATATCAGCCAGTATTTATTTGGAAAAAAACCTTTTCTCGAAATTGATCCTTTTCTTTTATTAATTCTCATATTAGAAATATATGGACAAAAACAACAATTTTGCATATTATGCTAAAAATTATTTCAGTATTTCAGGTGGAGCTTGTGGACCATGTGGATAATTGTATCAAAAGTTGTTTGAAAAGTTCTTGTTAGAGATTCTAACTGTATATTATTCCCCAGTCAGGTAGAACAGTTGGAAATAATTTTAGAATAAACATTGTTTTATAACACTGGAGTAAACCAACGCAACCAAACTATCCAAATCAATCGTTGAAAAAATAGTATAAAATTTGTTATGTGCATCAATTAGAAGTGTAGTTTCTATTAAAGCCAAAAGAAAAATAAATGCTCTGCACCGTATTTTCATGTTCTGCTTTCTACTTAAACTTAGAAACAGCCGATACAAAGGGGGATACCTTATGTCAATGTGAAATACAATAAAATGAGCCTCCACTAACCTCACTCAGATATAATCTTCACATAAGAAATTTGTTGTAGATCCCGGGAATGGAAGCCACACAAAATAAAGAAACAACAAACAGAATTTGAGATGGACAAATAAGTTTATTAACGTAAAGAATACAAACTTGAACGAGGGTTAGTTGTCCAGGAATACGGGTTTAGTAAGAAGGATATATACAAGTCTCTGAAGTGAAGCCGTAGTAGAATTAGTATGTCCACGTCGGAAGCTGACGGGTGCTGTATAATAATATTCTGCTAAGTGGAGCTCAGAGCTACTATGAACTACGGACGCTGTATTCTCTCGGTATCTTTCGGTATCTGTCGGATCTGACGATGTCTCGCGGATCTCTCGATGTCTGACGTTTTGCTTCTATGCAGGAGTATATAAATACTCTAGACGATTCTATTATCATGTAAAAAGGGGAGACTCCACAACAAAATTGATGCTTTGTATATGATGGTAAAGGAAATTAATCCACTATAAAGCAAAATATTGATTTGAACAATTCCACCTCTTGATGAGATCAACTGAAGGCCGCAATTGACGAAAGCATCCGTCTAAATTTAGGTAAGAGAAATGGCCTAATATTCGATATGGATAAAGTTCATCTTTTTGGTAAGCCGATAAGATTTTTTACAAGCTAGCTGTGAAGTTTCCATCGTATTCAGTACATATTGTACTCTTGAAATAACATTTCTTACAGTTTTTCTTAACGAAAAGATTCAATTCTCTGGAAAACTGCCAAAGTTACCGGGAGCAGTTCCTTGTTGAGAATGATGAAAAGTTCGAGAAAGATGGATATATAAGTTTGCCAGAAATTTGCCAGAAATAGAGTGGTAGAGCAAAACGTCAAATATGTTATTAAAAAGTTGATAAACAAACAAAACTTTTTATAAAAATTTTACTTCATCAGCAGAAATAATTTTTTTAAAGAATGTCGAATAACAACCCAAATTGTTTCTTTTCTCGCACTTCCCGCCTGTGGAATTCCCTTCCGTTTAATTGCTTCCCAGACAGCTATAATCTCCAAGAATTTAAATGTAAAGTCAATAGTCATCTCCTATCTCACTAACCTGCATCTTCTCTCTCATGCTCCTTTCTTCATCTACTCCACTCTCATCAGTATTCTCATCCTTCTCTTGCCGACTTCCTGACACCCTCTATAACCTGTCACTCTTTCACATAACTTTCCTCCTGCAAAACAGTGGCAGTCAACTGCCTTGCTTGGGGTGATATGATTATAAAAAAAATCCTAAATGAAAATTGATGAATTTAAAGAATCAGTAAAAGACTATGGGAATCTAGCAATTTTTTCCCTATTTAATAGTCAATTAATTGATAATAATTTAGTTTGTAAATGTGGCGTCCGTATGGCAGTAAAAACGCTGACTCAAAAATCCTCGCCCCATCTTAAAGGATTTTTAACAGTAAATGGCACAAAGGGACATCCTTGTTAATTGGAGTATATTTCTGTTCAAGGTGTGTGTGTTTCCACAAATAAAATAATCATTATATGTGTTAAAATAAAAAAAAGGAAATGTACCCATGCAACTTTAATATTTTTTTCTTACGCGTGCACAGGGGAGGAGTATCATTCTGTCCTTTAACTTTTAAACATATAACATGGAATCCATTAATTCATTCACGCAGACACAATCATTTTTTATCTTCAGTTCAGTCAGTTAAGTGCCATACGTGATACTCGAAAGAGACATGACTGACTGGGCAGAAGATTATTCCATAGTAGGTTGCCATTGCTTTCTGAAGTAGACTGGTTGCTAAGGCTATAGAACCCAATTTGTTCTATTATTTAACCCATAACTGGAGGGAAGAGACGGATTAATCCCTTTCCCTAAGGTAGATGTGCATAAGTGAATGCAAGGAATTCAAATGGAATTCGAACTCGGCTCCCCGATTTGTCGTTCCGAGTCGATGTCCACTGCACCACAACCCACATCATTATTTTATATTCACATCTGCAGAAAAAAATTAGTTAGAAAAAAGACGCGTCGCTTTTTTATTTATTGAAAAATATAATTGGCATAAATTTAATGATAGATTTTAAATTAAATAAAAGTAATTGTTGCCAGGACATTTGATGATATAATGATATAGTAATATAATGATATAATAATATAAGGATATAATGATAGAAATAATACAATGATATAATAATATTGTGATAACAAATATAATAATATAATAATATGATAATATAATCATATAATACACAATATAATTATGTAATAAAATAATAATGATATGATGATATAATAATATAATGATAGAACAATAAAATGATATGATAATATAATAATGATATAGTATAATGATATAATAATATAATGTTATAATAAAATAATAATGATATAATGATATAATAATGATATAGTGATGTAATGATAGAATAATGTAATGATATTATCTCATCAAACAGGGAAGATATTAATATTTTTAGTCTAATAATTTTCAGATGTAGAAGCAAAATTAAGTCACTGTCTTTTTTACCTTTTTCTATTTGTGTATTTTTCATGTTAAGAAATTACTGTGGAATGTTGGAAGAGTTTAAACTGACGGAACAATTTTGTAAAAGTACGTTGGATATTGTAAAACATCCGTATTCAGAGATAATATATAGTTTGTAATGTGTAGTTGGATTATTATTTATGAATAATTTACAATTCTGACTGATCAGTGATTTTTACCTTTTCAAATAAGGCACGAGCTTCCAGCTGATGACAGTATAACTATTTCCTTACAATTAAACATCGTACAATCTTTTGAATTAGGCGATGTCACTCTTCATTAAAAACAACACCCTACCCTCGTTGGGATCTCAGAAAATGTTGGGGTACATTTTTTTTTTTGCTTGGTTCGTAAACATTATATCTTTTGACGAATGATCACAAAAGGGTCCATTTTGCAATTCTAATGATGGTTTTTTTCAGAAATGTTTTGGCGGTATGTTCAATTCTTAATGCTGAACAAATACTGATTCTCTGATTCAGTTAGGAACCGATCAGATCACGGAGAGACCATTGGCCAAGTTTTGAAATTTTACTAAAACATTTTAATATATTACCATGAACGGCAGATGTAACTGACAGATACATCCGGCCAAAGATAACGCCAACAAAAGTGAAACTGGCTTGAAAGATGATGGCCCGACAAGGATGTGGTTGACAGATATATCCAGCCGTAGATGATGTAAACGAAATGCAACGTAAAAAAGCATCACATAGAATTTTCTTCTTCTTCTTCTTCTTCTTCTTCTTCTTCTTCTTCTTCTTCTTCTTCTATATACCTTGTCCTTTCAGGATGTAGGCGATAATGGCCTTCCACGTCTCTCTATTCCTGGTGGCTCTGAGAACACTTTCTCCTATAACAACATGCTACCCACGTTCTACCATCCACCTGTTCAGGCCATTCAAATATGGTAGCCGCTGCTTTCCTCTGTCTTTTTTTCCCTTTATCTGGCCTGTTAGTATCAGGTTCTCCAAGCCCTCCTTCCTCATTGCATGTCCCAGGAACTTTAGCTAGGAACCTGATGCTAAATATTAATTTCCTTCTTGTTCTCATCCTTTCCAAAACCTCATCATTGCTTGCATGCTCGATCCATGATATCCGAAGCATCCTTCTCTAGAACCACATTTCAGCTGCTTCCACTTTTTCCTTTATCTTTGAGGATATTTTCCAGCATTCACTGACATATTGAAGAACTGACATCACATATCAATCTAGTATTCTTTTCTTTGTTTCTAGTGAAAGTTTCTTATCTCTTAATATCTTTTGGAACGCGTCCTTCGCCATGCCAATTCGCCTTCGGATCTCTGTGTCGCACTTTCCATCTTCAGTTAGAACACTTCCCAGGTATTTAAATTTTTGTACCTGCATATCCGCGACCTGTATATGGCATTTTGGGCTGCTCTCTTTGCTGATGACTGATGATTTTTTTGCAGTTTATTTGTTCTTTTTTGTCACTTTTTTCAGCTACCTTCTATAGGGGGTCTTGTTTCCTTTGCGTTTCTGCAATCGGCACTGTATCGTCTGCGTGTCTTATGTGGTTCAAATTGTGGCCCCCGATGACAAATCCTGGTGAAAAGACACATCTTTTTCTTAGGCCCCTTTGTATCTTTGTATATCAGCTGAATTCGTTACTTGTCCGTATGCATGCAGTTTGCTGCCAGTAGAGATTCTTAATTACCTGAATGTCTTTTCCAAATATGTCGAAGTTGTTCAGCATCTCCCACCTGTATTTGGCATTTTGGACTGCTTATTTTGCTGATGACTATGCATTCGTTTTTCTTGCAGTTTATTTGTAGTCTTTTTTTGTTACTCTCTTCAAAAAATGATGTTCACACGTTTAATGTAGTAAGAATAGTGAACGAAAGAAAACATATTTTCGTATATTTTTATATTTATATGAGTTTCGTTTACAAAGATCGCGAACATTCACTATTAAACGTTCACAGTTTAACTCAGCTGAAATGAATTAAAAGTGAATAACGAATAGAATAATGACGAATGCAGCTCTTGTCAATGAATCGATTTTATATTTTAAAAGTTATAATTAATATTCAACAGTTTGTTCAATGAACCAATTCTTAAAACGTGTCTGAAATTATTGGTAAGGAATTTACCATATTTTAATATAAAAAAAGGAAAAAAAAGAAGAAATTATTGATAGTCAAATAAAAAAATGCGTGATTAGCATGTGTATTGTGGTTCAAGGATGTGCGTTGTGGTGCAATAAGTATCGACTAGGAACGACAATTCGGGGAGTCGAGTTCGAATTCTAGTTGAATTCCTTGCATTCACTTACGCACAAATACCCTTGGGAAAGAGATTATTCCGTCTCTTCCCTCAAGTTATGGGTTAAATATTAGAACAGATTGGGTTCTGTAGCTTTGGCTGGCAACTAGTCTACTGCAGAAAGCAATGGCAACCTACTGTGGGATAATCTTCTGCCCAGTGAGTCATGTCTCTTTCGAAACATGATCTCCCAAAGCGTGTATCACGTATGGCACTTAACTGACTGAATATAATAGTTGAAAACAATTAAAACTTCTACTGGACATAAAGTGGGGGATCTGTTTTATGTTGTTATGAAGTAATAAACTGATCCCCCATTAATTTCTAGCCAGATAGTCTACCACAGGATCCAATGGCAACCTACTGCGGGATAATCTTCTGCCCAGTCAGTCATGTCTCTTTCGAGACATGATCTCCCAAAGCGTGTATCACGTATGGCACTTAACTGAATGTGGTCGACATAGTAGTCATTGGCTCAGGAAATAGTCCATTAAACAAAGTTCAAATTTCAGGTGAGGCTGTTTGCATTCACTTCGCAGTAATAACTTTAGAGAAGGCAAGAACTCTTCTTTCCCCAGCTATAAGGAAATAGTATGGTAGGCTAGATTGTTGCAAGACTAATCAGTATAGGAAAAGAACAATTCTGAATTGAAAAAAACTCTTAAAAGAGATGAACATCGTCAGATTATTTAGCCCATGTCGCAACCCTGGTTCTGTGGATGTGGTGCTCCAACGACCTTAGGAGATGGTCGCATGTACGTATAGAAATGAATAATATAAATATAATATAATAATATAAAATATAGAAATGAATAATATAAAATATAACCCTAAATAAAATGCTTAATATTATTGAATAATTTTGAATTAAACATAAATTCACGATTATTAAGTTTTAACTTATATTTATTTGATCTTTCTTTTAGTTGCGTCTCACCGCAACCTAAAATAAATTCATTCATTATTTCTGACTCATAATGGCGAAAGAAATAGTGGAAAGTTAATAATAATTGACAGTAATTCATAAAATGCAAGATAATTTTACTATTTGAAAGGCAACTGGATTAAGATGAAAGAAATACCCCTCCAAATTAATAATGGCTCATCAAACTACAAGGAAATTCAAAATGATATTGTTTCTTTTTCACTAACGGCTATAGACTGATGGTCTGAATATTTGAAATGGAAGCAAAAGAAATACGAGACAAAAATTAATCAGGCTTAACTATACGTTATTTAATCATAATAAGATTTAACATATCTGGTAAGCTTTTAGTGACTCTTTCTGAACGTTTAAATTTCGAACATCTATTTTTTTTCTTGCATATAGCGTTGGATGATAAATTTTAAAATACACTTGTTTCAGTTAAGATTTCAGTTAGCTCTTTCAGTCGTCCAGGCAGCAAAGGCTAATTTTATTTTTCCTTTGAAGTTGTATGAGCCAGAATTCCTTTTAAGGGTAGTTTTCGGCTTTCTGACACTCTCCCCCCTCTCTCTCTCTTTTGTATATTTTTGATATAATGTTTTATGGGCAATAAAGATACCCGCCGACTGAATTCATAAAAACTGATTAAAAAGGACAATGGAGTTTATCATGATGAATTTTAAGTTTCACTCAACTCGGTTAATATTCTGATGGCAGCAGATTTCGTCTCTGGTAAGCTTTTAGTGAATCTTTCTGAACGTTTAAATTTCAAAAATTTAATATTTTTTCTTGCATATAGCGTTGGATAAATTTTAAAATTTATTTGTGTCAGTTAAGTTAAATCTTTTAGTCGTCCTCGCAGCAAAAGCTGATTTTTTTAAAATTCTTTTTTTAACTTTTAAGGAAATGTATCTTAAAATTCTCTTGGAGTGAATATTAAGGGATTCTCTGACTTTAACGAAAATAAACTTAGTAAATTTTTTATTTATTTTTTTGATTGGAATAGATTAACTCTACTATCGCCCGGTTCATACTCCTTCCTCTTCTTCTGAACAAGAATAGAGGCTCATTACTTGTTTTCTGTTTAAGAAGGGGTTCTCAGGTTCATTCCTCTTTTCAGATCTTAATGGTAGTGCTGTGGCAAGCTTTTTGTAATGTGTGTAGATGGTGGCAACGTCTCTTCATTCTGAGGGTACCGGGTTGGCAATTTTCTGCTTGATGTTTCCGACTGATAGTTAGGAGCCCGAACTCTTGCGTAGATAGGTGCTCTGATCAATAGTTGAATAATTTCGTGGTTTCTTGTAGTGCCATGTGACGCATGCAAGTGTCACCGGCGGGCAACCCTGAGGCCACATTATGCTGCAGTCTGCGCCAGTTTCCTTCCTACACATGTTACATTTGACGACCGACTGATACTACTACTCTAGCCCTCTCCTTACCAAAAAATCTCTAATTATGACATCACACAAAGTAAAAATTAAAACTAAACCAGCTAAACAAAAATCACCTAAACCTGTTAACATCTATTTCTCGAACATCTGTGGTATCTCTACCAACTTTTGTAGCGTTGAATCAGAGCGAACATCTCTACCTAGGGGGATTTCTTTTGAATCTCCAGACCATTCCTACCTGTGTCTCCGTTTTTTTCTACTAAGCTCGGTTAGCTATCTTTTCTTTTTCTACCGCTCCCCTTTATCACCTGCATGTTCCATACTTGACAGCATCTCAAATAATATAGAAAAAGTAGTTTCTTCTCACCTGTTTGCTCATATATTTGTGTCTGGAGACTTTAATGCTCACCACACCAGGTGACTAAAAATACTCCGTCACAGATCTCGCTGGTGTCCATAACCATGAACTTTTCAATCACTCAGTCCCTTACGCAAGTGGTGGATTTCATCACACGTTTCTCTAATAACACTACTGGACCTGGCTCTCTGTTTCACTTCTATCCCTGACACTTTCCATGTCATGCAGTTTTACTCTTTTTGCTGTGGTTTCCATTAATATCTCCTTCCACTTCCTCTCCTCCAGGAACCTCCGACCAGCAGAATATCTTACTGCTACTAAAGAGCAGACTGGGAGTCATTCTGTGTGACATCGCTTGGTAAAAGTTTTTAGTCTTCCTGTTTAATACTGTCCATCCGAGGTCTCCTCTTGTGTTAAAGCTGGCATTATTGTTTTCATCGCAGCCAGGAAGTTACAAATTAAACCTCATTCATCCCCCTGGTTCTCCCTTTCTTGCTCAGCCGCTATTGCTGACAGGAATCATTTCTTCCGGATTTATCAGCGCCATGTGTCTGACCATAATAGGCGCCTTTTTACCTCTGCTCATAATGAGTGCAAATGGATCCTAAATGAGGCTAAGCTGTTGATTGCTGACAGAATGAAGCAGCGCATAGCATCCCGCAAGCTGGGTTCCAAAGACTACTGGAGGCTCTGTAAAAATGTGTTAAACACCAGCAAGACCTCAATCCCCGCTTTAATCAATAATTTTGAGCTTCTCACATCTTCAGCAGACTTCGTGCTTTATTCGTAGATTCTCTACCAACTTTTGATTCGTCTGGGTTATTTACATCCGATTTCCTCTTAGAACTTAGGCTCAACTGAGTGACGTTCACATTACCTTCTCGATGGTCTCTAACATAATTTCAAAGCTTGACCCACATAAGACGAGCGGAGGTGACGGAATCCCAATCATTGTTCTGAACAAATGTGCACCTGAATTCTCCTCTGCCCCCTTTAAACTTTACAAATACTGCCTCTCTGCTTCTTGCTTTCCTATCTGTTGGAATTCCCCTTCTGTGGTTCCTGTATTTAAGAACTCTGGAGAACCCCCAACACCCTCTAATTATCCCCCTATTAGCAACCTATCGATTGTTGACAAAGTGTTCAATGCTGAAGTGGTTCGACATCTCACAGGCCACAGCCTCTTCTCCGATAAACAGTATGGTTTCCGCTTCACCAGGTCTACTGCTGATATGCTAACGACCATCACAGAGTATATCTACCAGGTTCCCAATAAGAACGGCAAAGCTCAACTGTTGCCCTAGATATCATCAAAGTATTTGACAGAGTCTGGCATGCTGGTCTTCTATGCAAGCTACAGTGCTATGATAAAACTGGACGCTTCTTAGATCTAATCCTGTCGTTACTTTCTAATCGCCTAATGAAGATAGTATTGAATGGGCATGCTTCCAGATACTCTCATACGAACGCGGTGTCCCTCAAGGCTCTATTCTAGGCCCTTCGCTTTTTTTGATCATCATCAACGATCTATTTGATGTAAACAGATCCTAAGTAGGCATCTACGCTAACGACACCATCATTTACTCCGGCCTCGATAAGAAGTCTACCGAGGCTGACAAAGCAAACCGAGTTGCAGATCTTGAAAACGACCTCTAAACTGTGGTGGACTGGAGTAAGAAATGGCTTGTAAATTTTAATGCTTCTAAAACGAAGCTGCTATCATTTAACCACCATAGACAATCGCTCCTACATTCCCCACACATCAGCATGGATCAGGCTAGTTTACCTGAAAACAAAACACTGCGCCTTTTTGGCCTAACTCTCTCAGCCGACCTTAAGTGGAATGACTGTATTGAATTCATCCCTAAATCTGCTGCTAGAAAGTTCACTGTGTAGGGTCAGGAAGTTTTTCTCGTCGGAATCAATCTTGCACATATATAAATCTACCATCCGCCTGTACACTGAATACTGCTGTCACATCCGGCCAGATGACGCTGCTATTTATCTCGGGGTTCTTGAAAAATCCAACGGAAAAATCTGCAATGTAATCGATCCCGACCTGGTAGCTCAACTTCAGTCACTTTCTCACCGACGTAATGTGGTTCCCTGTATCTTTTTTACAAATATTTTCATGAATTCCGAATTCTACATTGGTTGAATAGCTATTTCTGAGAGAAAATTCTCGCTTCTTCAAAAGCGATCAAAAACCAAAAAAAATTAATTCAAATATTGTACAAAATCTTATATACCGGAAAGAGCCCAAAAATCATATCCATACACAGGAAATTTGAAAAAACGGTGAGGGAGGGGAGTAGGGTGAGTGAGCCCTCCACTTGGATCATTTATAGATTAATAAAATAATAGGATCTAGTTTTGGGGATTTTACCTCTATGCTCATCCTTTTTGGGATTATATATATATATATATATATATATATATATATATATATATATACTTAGATGTATGAGTTAGAATTTATTAGATATATAATTTACTCAGAAGTTACTTTTTTCTCTTAGATATCGGGGTCGTAAATTCTTGAACTTCATCTTTCACCAGGCAACCATCTTTCCATTTGGAAGCTTTTAGTATCGCAATTCTTTTACTCTTCACTACTCAGTATAATTATGTACTTAAAAAATTATTCTATATCTCTCTTAAATTATTTCTGGCGTGGAAGCGCGTGGGTTGTGCGAATGGTCATAATCACCAGACACAGAATTCGAAAATCGACACCGGAAATCTATCTATCTATCTATCTATGTTACCCACTTAACTATGGACTCTTCCTACCAGTATATTAACTGAGAGTTAATCACACTCGTGACCTCAGTTCAGCACATTCTGTCTGTGTGTCTGTCTGTCAGTCACTAGTAAGCCAAGCTTATATTTACTCTTTTCTCTTGTATCTATTTTTGACTTAATATATGTTGTTAACCATACCACCGAGTTACGAGTTATCATTTAGTGGTCCTATCACCGGTCCACAACACTATTTATTTATCTCAATTTGTTCACATATATGTATATATTCAGACCGAGTGATTGCAAGTGAATTTTTGATGCTATCGGTCCTGACCCAGGAGGTGAGGATGATCCCCGTGTGCCACAAGTTTGGAATGACTGATTTAAGAGTTGTTATTAAAATTGAGTTGATGGAACTGTTCGAAAACCGTCAATAGCATGAATCACAAGTCACTGTGACCGAGATTTCCATGCTACTGGCCTTGTTCAAACTATCAACGAGGCCAGATTATGCGTTTACTCTCCAAAACTGCTATTAAGCGAAAGTCCGCTTAGCATATTTACAGTAGAAATCACAGCGTGGCTTTGTGGGTGTTGAACCGGCATGAGTGCGCCTGGACAGACATTTGCAACAAGGTTAAGTACAATAGGCGTGTGAGATCGAAAAACCAGTAGTCGGTCATTATCTATCTATCTATCTATCTATCTATCTATCTATCTATCTATCTATCTATCTATCTATCTCAGTCTGTTTCTATCTATCTACTAGCAGAATAGCCCGGCGTTGCTCGGGTGTAATGAAAGCCTTAGAACTAATCCATGGTCCTGGAGCTCAGACTCTTTGTTTCCAGTTAAAGCGAAACCGTAGACTGAAAGAAAAATGAATGGATGTAAATCAAATTTTGATTTCCTGGTATCGATATCAAATAAGTTTTTTCGTCGTAAACTGAATTTTGAAAGCTAAATAAGTCCTCTGAGTTAATGGTATCATGGCTGAGACTAAGAACTACAATTATACCTACTTAGAGCCAAACCCGAAGCAAAAACTAAAATAAAAGGGCTGAAAAACAGATTCTGATGTTGCCTTATATATATATATATATATATATATATATATATATATATATATATATATATATATTATCGATTGTCTGCACCATTGTAAGAACTGCAACCTTGAAACTTCTGAATATCTTTCCTTATGTCTTTGTCTATGAGGGTATCAAATTTTATTAAAATCGGACCACGCTTACTATAACCCGATTTTTTCGATTATCGATTTTCGATATTTATCGGTGGTACCTTGACACAAAACCTACTTAAGAACACTCGCAGACGCTTATAGTACAACTGTGTAAATTTTCAAGAAAATCGGTTCAGCCGTTTCGTAGTCTATAGGTAACGGATACACACACACACACAGACACACACACGGACACACAAAGTTCCATTTATAAATAAGTTTAGATAGATTTAAATAGATTACATAGATCTATCTATCTATCTATCTATCTATCTATCTATCTATCTATCTATCTATCTATCTATCCTTGTGTACTTATATTTAATATGTATTTTGTTCCTACGAAGTTCAAAACCAGAATTTCCAGTAATAATTTTAAAGGTAGTCACTTTCCTGTAATGTTGCCTTCCTGTGTCTTTTCTATAATTACTTTCATGATAACTTTTCGAGTGAGCTGTTGGTTATGGTACCTAAATTTCGAATTAAACAGCAGGACTAGACTGGTAATGAGGTCTCGCCAATATACTGTTGAGCTAACTAGATGTCACCGTGAGTTCTATACTAATAGTTTTTTCCTCGCACTTTTTCCTTTGGGGAACTCCATTACAACTCCATGTTTTTAGCCTTACGGCCATATCACGTTAAATACACCGGTTCTCGCGCGATCATTGAAGTTAAGCAACGTTGAGCCTGGTCAGTACTTAGATGGGTGACCGCTTGGGAATACCAGGTGCTGTAAGCGTTTAGTGACGGATGTGCGTTGTGGTGCAGGGGATATCGGCTCAGAAAGAGAATTCGGTGAGCCGAGTTCGAATTCCAGTTGAATACCCTGCATTCACTTAAGCACTGGTACCCTTGGGAAAGGTACATATGTCCCTTCCCTCCAGTTATGGGTTAAATAACAGGGTAGAACTTGGGGACCCTGCCCTTAAAATCAAATCCCAATGAATCTTGATACTCGAAAAGAAAAAATATTACTAGACACAAAACTTATATAAAAACAACAATAAATTGTTGAAAGAAAAAGGTATTACCAGCAATAAATAAAAAAAAAATATTTGGCAATATGATCCGCCGAGGTTGATATGCCATAAAAACAACCAACCAACCATGTTTTTAATCCAATATTAATTTGTAAATAATTTAAATTCAATGTCCGTCGCTATCTACTGTCCTTCTGATATTTTTTTAGTTCTCGCTACTTAGCAATGTTCATGATTCTATTTTTTTCTACACCTACTAACCTCCTGTGTCTCGTTGTCTTTACTGCCTTGTTTAGGGTACAAAACAATCTGTCTATACATTCATATTTTTGCAAAATATATGATAACTCGTAATAAACCGAACTTGATGTTATGGTGCCCTCCTACGAGGAATGGACTCTTCCTCCTGTTATATATAGTTACCTGCGTGATTTCTGAGAGAGCAGTCAACGGGAGCATTTAACAAAGGAAGTTAACGACAGCTACTAGCCAGGCAATAAGCAGCGTAATGATACCTTAAGACTTAGTTATTTCTATATTACTTATTATTAACACTTCCTTTGAATATCTTGATTATGTTTATACCAATACACTGTTTTGAACCTACCTCTTGTGTTCCGTGTCTTACTTCCGGGACCGCCCGGTCATTACAACTTTACGCTGAAGTTTCGCCACAACTCCACAACAAATTGGCCGCCAAGATCCACAACACTTGACTTTGATTGTCATATATTGAGATAAATATGCATTTATTTCTAATCAATGCTTGAAGTCAGAATTCGAAACCAGGTAAAAACTCAAGATTTGAAATGTTGATAAAAAATAAACATACAGATTATTTATGCGTTTCCGTATTTTTTAAAATGTCATTAATCAGCTTCTTAACAAAAAAGTTATAATTGTATTCAGGATCTGAACCTCAGTTTTCAATATAGATTTTCTAAGCAGGCAAGCGCTTCTTCGTACCCACGTTTTTGATTTGGTATGCTAAAGTGTATAAGAATCACAAAAAATATTTCTATCAAAAATGTTTACGAAGGAGGCTGAGAAATACTTAACAGAAAGACTCTGTTTGCATTAAAAGGAATCATGGCCACGTTGAACAAAATAGAAAAATAGAATCCATTACATGATTGGAAAAGTTAGTTTTAATATTATATTTGATTTAGAGCAAAAAAAAATGTATGTAATTGAAAAAAATGTCCGCTACATTATGCCAAAAATAATAAAAAAATATCAAAAGTCTAAAAAGTGTTTCATATTTTTTTCATTAGATTTTCTTTACTAGGCACATTAATGTTTAATGTAATTGATAAAAAAAGTATTTTGATCGATTTTTATTTTTCAAACAAATGGGTCTATATTTATATCTATATAAAGAGAGAAAGTAATTTCACTTGTTTGCTATTGCGGCTTTGCAAGAGCATAGACAAAAACAATCATATTTGACAAATAGATAGAAATATGAGAATATATATATAGTTATCCGCAGACTCATCAGTACGGTTAGACTCCAATTGCTTTTTAACCCAGGATTGAAACCCGACCGAATTGGCGTCAGTCGGCGATTCTAACTCTGGGCTATGGGCGTTCGGTAGAAGAAGGCAAACTTTTTAGCGTATATATTATCATTATACGCGCCCAATAGCCAGAGTGCTCTAATTCATTTTACTGAATGAGCGATGCGTACATGCCAGAGTAGCTACTGTTTTTCAAAGTTTACCATTCTTCAATCAGGGTGTGACAGCGTATATATATATATATATAAAATATACTATTATTTTGCTTGTTTTTATGTAAGACCATTAAACTTTTCTTAAATGAATAAAAGCCCATGTCTTATTTTTGTTTGTTTATATTTTTGTCAGAGGCAACTCGAAACAACCGTAAATTAAGTGAATATTGTCGATATTCGTATGTCTTATTTAGAAATAGGAAAGAAAAAAAATAATGTATCTATTAGATTATCGCCTTGTTTCTGTATATTGACTAAAATTAGTAATATTAAATTAGGAATATTTTTTGCTTTAAATTACCTGAATTGGGCATATATATATATATATATATATATATATATATATATATATATATATATAATAATTTATACATTCAAGTCATATAAATGTAAGCTAAGTTTGATAGTTTATTTGAATTTGTATTACATTGAAACAAATATCCATCACTTTAAAATTTTGAATGTATCACCGCTATGGTTATTTGATTAACGAATAATTCATTTCATTTAACATATAAGTTTCATTGAATAAAAATAAAATTTAATAACATATTTTAAAAAACGGTGGCTAGGATCATTCGATGAAGTAGGCTGTTCCTTCTATGGCTTTTATTCAGACAACGAACTCTATGTTGGTTTGGTTTCAACAATTTATCGGACAAAAAAGATTACCATATAGTGTTGAAATATATATATACACTACTGGGCCCCACCCCAGTTTAAATTAAAAACTGATGCATTTCATACTATTTCTAGCATTTATTGCCAAGTTGATAATTCTAACTGAAAATAGAATGGTTCTTTTGTTATTATTACTTTGCAAAATTTTACAAGGCAAAGAGAGGCAATTTACCCATCGCACCTCGTAGATTATATATATATATATATATATAGATAAGGCTATTTCCTATCACCCATTTGCCCACATATTTGTATTTGGAGACCTCAATGCCCATCACTCTGAGTGGCTTGAAAACGCTGTTACTGATTCGGCGGGCATTCACGCCGTGAACTTTGCTATTTCCCAATCCCTTACGCAAGTGGTGGACTTCCCCACTCGCTTCCCAAGCACACCCTCGGGTCATTCCTCACTGCTAGATATATGTTTCACCTCTGCGCCCGACGCCTGTCAAGTCTCGCAGCTTTGCCCTCTTGGCAACTCCGACCACGCTGTAGTCTCCCTCAGTATTTCTTTCCAATCTCACTCCCCCCAGGATCCCCCTACTCATAGAACCTCCTACCTCTACCAAAAAGCTGACTGGGATGCCTTTCGCGATTTCCTCTGCGACGTCCCCTGGGGAAAAGTGTTTGACCTATCAGTTGATGACTGTGCCTCTGAGGTCTCGTCATGGGTGAAAGCTGGCATTGATGCCTTCATACCCACCAGGAAGTATTGCTTAAAACCTCATTCCTCTCCGTGGTTCTCTCCGGCCTGCTCAGCCGCCATTGCCCACAGGAACCATTACTTCCATCTATTCCAGAGACAGCCAACTGATCACAATAGGCGCCTGTTCACATCCGCTCGCAGTGAGTGCAAGAGAACCCTAAATGACGCCAAACAGTTGTTTGCGGAGAGAATGCGACTGCACATAGCTGACCGCAAGTTCGGCTCCAAGGACTATTGGAGGATTTGTAAACGGGTGCTCAACAATAGGAAATCCTCAATACCTCCCTTAATCCATGGATTTGACGTTCTCACGTCATCTGCTGAGAAAGCTGAGTGCTTTGCCCGCAGATTCTCATCCAACTCCACACTCGACTCGTCCGGAGTGCACCCACCCGACTTCCCTATTAGAACTGAGGCCAAACTGCATGACGTATATATTACCCCGACAATAGTATCCAGAGTAATTTCAAAACTCGACCCCCATAAGGCGTGTGGAGACGATGGAATCCCGGTGATAGTCCTTAAGAGGTGTGCCCCTGAACTTTCCCCTGTCCTCTCTAAACTGTTTAACTACTGCCTTTCTGCTTCCTGCTTTCCTGCATGCTGGAAATTCTCCTCAGTCGTTCCTGTCTTTAAGAACTGTGGTGAACCCTCGGACCCATCCAACTATCGCCCGATCAGTCTTCTACCAATATTCGGGAAAGTGTTCGAGGCTATAATAAATGCTGAAATAGTTCATCATCTCACCGCCCACAAACTGTTCTCCGACAGGCAATATGGATTCCGATTTGACAGGTCCACAGCCGACCTGCTAACTACTGTAACGGAGTACATGCTACAGGCCCTTGATGAGTCTGACGAGGCTCGCGCGGTTGCTCTGGATATCTCCAAGGCTTTCGACAGGGTTTGGCACCCTGGCCTCCTATGCAAACTACGCGGTTATGGTATTACCGGTCGCCTGCTTGACCTAATCCAATCTTTCTTAAATAACCGCAAAATGAAGGTCGTTCTGAATGGGCGTGCCTCTTCGTCCTACAGCACGAATGCTGGTGTCCCACAAGGCTCTATCCTGGGCCCAACGCTCTTCCTTATTTTCATCAACGACCTCCCAGATGAGATCAGGTCCCAAGTAGGCATCTACGCAGATGACACTACAATATACTCCCGCTCCAGTAAGAAACCTGTCGTGGCGGACAGACATAATCTCGCTGCTGACCTTGAGCGGGATCTACACTCTGTGGTGAACTGGGGCAAGAAGTGGCTTGTCAACTTCAATTCCTCGAAGACCAAGCTGTTGTCTGTCAACCATTACAGGCAACCTCTTCTGCCTCCCATAAGCATGGACCAGATGATTCTCCCGGAGAGTAATACACTACGCCTCCTCGGACTTACCCTGTCCTCAGACCTCAAATGGAAGCACTATATTGAATCCATAGCAAAATCTACTGCTAAGAAGATTGGGTCACTATGTCGATCCAGGATGTTTTTTCCACCTGAATCCATCCTGCATATATACAAGTCAACCATCCGTCCGTGCATGGAGTACTGCTGCCATTTATGGTCAGGTGCCCCTGCCGTTCTCCTCAGTGTTCTTGACAAGCTCCAAAGGAGAGTCTGTAATGTGATAGGTTCTGATCTGGCGACTCGTCTGCAGCCACTTTCCCATCGTCGAAATGTGGCCTCCCTCTGTCTCTTCTATAAATACTTTCATGGCTTCTGCTCGGATGAGCTTAAGTCACTGATGCCTCCTCAACAGGTGTTTACCCGTTCAACCAGACTGGCAACTGGGTCCCACCCATTCACAGTCAGGTTAGCCAAACGCAGACGACAATTCTACTCCAGCAGCTTCCTCTCTCGCACTTCCCGCCTGTGGAACTCACTCCCGTATTCTTGCTTTCCTGACGGCTACGACCTCCAGAAATTTAAAAGCAAAGTTAATACTCACCTACTAACCACTGGCCTCTAGCTCTCTCCCCTCCCCTGTATAACCTTCCCTTTCTCTCCGCCCATGTACCTGTCATTGCACCTGCTTTCTCAGTTTTCTATTGTTCCTTTCTAACTAGCTTGTACTCCTCACTCTTTTCTAATTAATCTTTCTACATTTATGTAACCCCCTGCACATCAGTGGCGTTTCTGCCTTGCTCGGGGTGAAATGATTAAAAAAAAAAAAAAAAAAAAATATATATATATATATATATATATATATATATACACTACCGTGCATAATTATTAGGCTACCTATTTTTTTTTTAAAGAAATTATGTTTTTCCATACTATTTTTAGTATTTATTGCTAAGTGGACAAATCTAAATGAATATAGAATGTTTCTTTTGTTATTATTACTTTGCAAAGCTTTACAAGGCAAATAGCGACATGTAGATTTGCTATATATATATATATATATATATATATATATATATATATATATATATATACACTACCGGCCACAACTATTATTACTTTGCAAAATTTTACAAGGCAGTCACGAAGCCTTTGTTTCGGTCAGCCAATAAGTAAAAGAGACTAGCATAGGGAAGAGAGCACAAAATCCTGGTCACCAGAAAAGTTCATTTGATGCACATGTTAATTAACAAAAGAACCATTCTATTTTCATTTAGAATTATCCACTTGGTAATAAATACTAAAAATAGTATGAAATAAATCAGTTTGTTAAAAATCTGGGTGGCTTAATAATTATGGCCGGTAGTGTATATATATATATGTGTGTGTGTGTGACCACTCTATTGCAAACGCACACTTGTGTTTGTTCAATACTCACAGAGCTCAGCTGTGGTTTATACTATAATCATCATCATTCATACCCAGATGGGTGTGATTGATGCAGCAACTTTTTGTTGTTGTTTCTGTAACAAACTGTTTTTTACGGAGCAGGGTTGTTAGCCCTGCACCCAACCCCCAAACCTGGAGGACCAGTGGACCATTCTTGGTCCTTACGTTTACAGCACCTGGTATTCCCAAATGGTCACCCATTTAAGTACTAACCAGGCTCAATGTTGCTTAACTTCGGTGATCGGACGGGAACCTGTGTATTCAACACGATATAGCCGTAGTATAATCGTATTATGCTGAGCAGATTTTAGTTATAGTTTCAGGGGGAAAGCGCGTTATCCGGCGTAAAAATATTCAAACAAGGTCAGGACGCCAAAACCCCCGGTCACAATGACCTGTGACTTCGACCGAGCACAACCACAACTCAAAGGGAGCCGTTTACCAATATTTTACTGACAAGGTTTGGGTCGACCATCAAATAATCTTTTCAAAGGTGCCCCCTGTAGATCGATAACATCAAGAATCACGTTCCTGACTAATCAACCCCGATGTGACTCGACTTCGGCCTTCATGGTCAGATAGCTAACGTTTTAACCATTCGGCCACGTACCTATATCTATCTATCTATCTATCTATCTATCTATCTATCTATCTATCTATCTATCTATCTATCTATCTATCTATCTATTTGATTGTTTAATACTTGGGTTTTGGCCCTAATAAGGGTTAGACCAGTACACATTTGTATTAAAAAGTGTACTATACAATTATATTGTAGAACTTTTGAATATTTTTCATTTATAAACTAATTATTTTGCTACCAGAGTTTCCAACATGAGTGGTTTCTTCAGGCGATTTTTAATAACTGATTTTACCTTTTACCGTTTTTCCTTTTAAGAACGCTCTTGTAACGGTGTTTTATTTGAACGTTCACGTGGCAGAGAATTTATGAATTTATGATTGTTTAAATACAAACGAATTATGACGTTTTCATCCATATTTGTATGAACCTAAGAGGTATTTCTTCATCATCCTCATTCTGCGGCCTCGGCCGAGATTCAAAATCTTGTCAGTAGCTGAATGCTTGATGCTTCGCTAGAGCTACCAAGGGTGTTTTTATCGTGACACCATCACTAGATGGGTTGCCTACCACGACTTAAGAGAGGCCCATTCACCCTCATTGAGAGAAGGATATCCCGCGCCAGTTTCCCAACCTGGTATTTTTTACAACCTCGCGGTAAATGTGTTTCTTAGTGTGGATGCATTTAGTCATAATTTCTGTTCTTTCATTTAACAGTTCGTCTTTATTTGGTTATGTCATAATTTCTAATTTTTCTTTTTGGCACAGTCTACATATTTGTCCACCATTGTAAGGCTTGACTGGTTTTACAATGCTCCACGTTATGTGTGGATCTTTCTTATATTTTGATTTCAATTTCCAGACATGGTTAGCCAATTTTGTATAGTTTTTTAATTTTTCTATTTAATTTTCTACGGTTTTAATGCACGTGACATGTATCTGACCAATGAGAACTTACCCAAACAAACAAACAAAATATAAGAGTTTCTCTCTCTATTTGTCTGTTTTCTATCAATCAGTGACGAAACTTCACTAAACATGAAACATGACAAATTGATAAACGTTTCCTATTGGTTCTTTATTTTATCAAAATCAATATTTGATCTGCATTTGATCTTTAACTCATATATATATATATATATATATGAGTGAAAGCAGTGGTTATAAACTATAATTTGTTTAGACGGGCGAGTATACCAATCTCATCAGTGCACGATTTCATTGGTTTTAATTTTCTCAGAAAAAAAACTTGTAAAAGGGGAATTCAAGTAATATGACCTAGAATATTTTTGTTTTATGACCCTTAAAATTAAAAATTTGTATTCTTTGGTTTTCCATAATGTATATCCTACTGCTTTGAATAATGTCCATTGAAATCTCTATCCAGATATATCTGCTAATGTTTTATATTAAATAGATTTTTTTTATCATCCTCACTGTTTAAAAATGAATTATGCTGAATAAATTTCTTTAAATTTAAATTTTTAGGCCATTTTCTTATGTTCTCATTTATTATTATAAGATTACATGGTAAAATTCTAATATGTACATTTGGATGAGTGGAATATACGTCCCTGGCGTAAATAGGTCATGACTATGAGCCTTTAGTGAGCGACCACCTGGCGTATGCAACCAGTTCTTGATGGCAGTATGGTGGTCGCATACGACAGGTTCCAATATATATATATATATAAATATATATATATATATATATATATATATATATATATATATATATATATATGTATAGTGTGTCGAGGCAGCAGAAAATTTTCTAAACATATATTTCTAAATCTAACAGACAATGAATGTCTATTATTTCAGGTGAAAATAAAGACAAAAATTGTCCAACATTTGGATATTTTTATTATGCTTGTTCTTCAGACATTTAAAGGGACGTTAACATAATGTTAGACAATTTTTGTCTTTATTTTCACCTGTAATTAAAGCCAAAATACGATGTTTAGAACGGCTCATGATTAAACATAATAGACATTCATTGTCTCTTAGATTTAGCAATATATATTTAGAATAAGTAGATATCTAGTCACACTGATGAGCTGTGATACAGCGAAACAGGCTTGTATGTGGACGACTAATATGTTTAGAATATATATATATATATATATATTGCAATTGGTATTTGTGGATGATACTATTTATAATATATATCTAGTTCTGGTCTGTCGGGTTTGAAAATTATATCAGAGTGCAGGAAGTAAATTCTAAAGTGACTGTCGAGGAACGGCAAAGAGATCCGCGATAGTGACTGGGAAATTGTCCCTGGGGTAGAGTATGTCTACATCTATCTTACCTTTATCATGCACTCTCAGATCTTTTTGCTTCAAATGTCCTTGTTTCTTCACGCGTCACGGCACAGCATCCAATTCGATCCTGTACCTATTATTCATACTACTAATAATTCTATATTTGTTTCTCACTGTTCGATGTTACAGTTTCATTCATTTAGTAATAATCAGGCCTAACGATAGGCTCTTTCATTAAAACTAGAATAAAATCGATAATAATTTTTTGAAACTTACAGTAATAAATATAAATTTATTCTTTTATATATATATATAAATATAAATATATTAGTCATCCACATACAAGCCCGTTTCACTGTATCACAGCTCATCAGTGTGGCTAGACACATCCACTTGCCGGGATCGAAACTCGACCGATTTGGTGTCAGTCGGAGTATCTACTTTTTAAGCCATGGGTGCATGGGGTCAGAGACGGGAAATTTTAACGTCTTATATGTAAGCAGTGTATACAGACGCCAGTCACCGAGAGAACTCAATATATATATATATTGTAACAAAGTTATAGAACTCGTAGTTTTTTTTTACCTGCTGTTCATGCATTTATTTTTATAAAGAGTGCTCGATACAACGTAGAGCATTATATTGTAATGGTTGTTACAATGGTTTATAAATTCGTATTATCACTACACAAAAATTTTCGCGTTTCGAAGCTGCTATGTGCGCTTCTCATCGGGTGATAAGTTGAAATGAAAATTAAATGGTGAAAACGGTTTATTTATGGTGATATGATGTTTAAGTGAATGTGGGGTGGGAGTTTATTCTGCTTTAGTCGTGAGAAGCGCACATAGCAGCTTCGAAACGCGAAAATTTTTGAGATGTGATAATATGAATTTATAAACCATTGTAACAACCATTACAATATATGTATATATGTGCGTGTGCGTGTGTGTGTCTACGGGTATATCGTGTTGAATACACTAGGGGTTGGGCGCAGGGCTAACAACTCTTTTTTATGTCTTGTTGCCTTCTATTTTTTACGGAAACAGTAACAACAAGTTGCTGCCCTACATACCATTGGGTGTAATGATGATGATGATGACGCTGATGATATATATATATGTGTATAAATGCTTTTTCCAAAGAAATTAGTGCATAGTGCACACAATCTCTCTCACGCGGAATTTGAACTCAGCATGACAATTCCCATTTTCACACTTAACCGTCGATAGTATCTGTGCTTTCAACTTTTGGAGAACCTTAAAAAACGTTATTTCATTTTATCAATTCGTTGATTGACCTGTATTATTTCTTTTTTGATTGATTGTAAAACAGCGTCTTACATAAGAGATCATTCACTTTTTTGCACAAAATTTGGACTTAAAAATAGCAAGATTGCAGTCTACGAGAATAAAAAAACAAAACAACAACAACAACAACAACAACAAAGGAATAGCAAATGAAACTAACATTCCACAACTTTAGAATATATTTTTTACAGGACACACGAGCAATCTATTTTGAGAGAGTCTGTATAAGTTGTATATTGAGAATGAGTCTCTGTAGCTTTTCCACGACACTCCTTCTAACGAACCTTGGCACATATCATGAATTGAAGCAGACGAACGAGTTTTTGGCAAAAATAGAGAAAATATCGTAAAAAAGTCAGAAAATATTAAAGAATATGACGTATTTAAAAAATATTAGTTGCTTTTAGATGGTAGGGTAGAAAAAAGAAAGATAAAAGAAAATGAATGTAAAAGAAAGAGCGAGGAAATGCAGAACATAAGAAGAAAGAACATAAAAGAAAAAAAGAAAGGAAAAAAGAACATGAAAGAAAGAAAGTAAGCATGAAAAAAGGATGAACGGAAAAAAGGAGAAAGAGAAAAGAAAAGGGAAGAAAGAGAAAGGAAAAAGGAAGAAAGAGTAAGGAAACAAGCAAGAAAGAAAGACAAGAAAAAAGACAGAAAGAAAAACAGAAAGAAAATCAGGAATGAATAAAGAGAGAAAACAAGAAAGGAGCTTGAAAAAAAAAAGACGTAAAGAAAGAAAAAAAAAGGGAGAAAGCAAGACAAAAATAAAGGAAGCGGGAAGCGAGACGGAAAGAAAGGAAGTGGGGAGCAAAACAAAAAGAAAGAAAGGGGGAAGCAAGACAGAAATGAAGGGAGGGGGAAGCAAGACAGAAAGAAAGGGAGGGAGAAGCAAGACAAAAAGAAAGGAAGGGGGAAACAAAACAGAAATGAAGGAAGCGGGAAGCAAGCCAGAATTGAAGGAAGGGAGAAGAAAGACAAAAAGAAAGGAAGGGGGAAATAAGAAAGAAAGAAAGGAAGGAAGAAGAAAGACAGAAATGAAGGAAGGGAGAAGCAAGACAGAAAGAAAGGAAGGGAGCAGAAAGATAAAAAGAAAGGAAGGGGAAATAAGACAAAAAGAAAGGAAGGGGGAAATAAGACAAAAAGAAAGGAAGGGGGAAATAAGACAGAAATGAAGGAAGGAGGAAGCAAGACAGAAAGAAAGGAAGGAGCAAAAAAACAAAAAGAAAAGAAGGGAGAAGAAATACAAAAAGAAAGGAAGGGGGAAATAAGACAAAAAGAAAGGAAGTGAGGAAGCAAGACAGAAATAAAGGAAGTGGGCAGCAAGACAGAAATGAAGGAAGAGGGAAATAAGACAAAAAGAAAGGAAGGGGGAAAAGACAAAAAGAATGGAAGTGGGAAAGCAAGACAGAAAGGAAAAAAAAAAAACAAGACAGGAAGAAAGAATAGAAGGCAACAAGACATAAAAAAGAAGGGAAGCGTGAAAGCCAGAAAAACAAAAGCAATAGACAGGTAAATACAGAATGCCCTTTTTGTATTAATCTATAAATAATTAATTATATTGCGCAGAGCAACAAAAACGTAGAAGGAAAAGGGAAAAATGTGAAATGAGGAAAAAAGAGAGTGCATAAGAGAGAGAGAGAGAGAGAGAGAGAGAGAGAGAGAGAGAGAGAGTGTGTGTGTGTGTGTTTGAAAGAGCAAGAGATACGTAAAGTAGTAATCACAAGATGTTTAAAGAGAAATATATCGTGTTGCTACAAAAAAGTTTGATCAAGTCAACAGATATTTTCTTTAACAAAATATATTTCAGTGTTATTTTAGCTTTTTCTGTCAAAAAGCGAAAGGATTTCAGGCTGAAAAAGCGTTTGAAATCCTGGACTAGCACTAGATTCTAATTAACACGGAAGAAAATCAAATAGTAAAAAATGGCACATATGACACAAAATTGTTTTACGTGAGACATTCCACTATTCGTAGAATAATGGAATTAAAAGCAAACATTTTAACGTAAATGCTTACTTCTCCACATCAACTCCATCAAAATTAATGTAATTCTGTAATCAATGATGCCAGCCATTTATATAACCCTGGAAGAATTGAGGGTCCTGAGAATTTAACCATATCAAAGCAGTTTCTTTTATGTTGTTAATGTTTTCAAAATGGTTATTTTTCAAATATATTTAGGTTGTCACTTGGCTCAACTTATGGTACATATTACCTAACCAACAACTAAAATTAAACTATTAACATCAGGCACATATTAGTAGATATTACCAAAATATTATACAGAACTCACTGCTAGGAAAGACACAAAACACTTAAATACTGTAAAGCGGAGCGACCATATCGAAACAATGACTACATTTTCTGCTACGAAAGTTGGTTCATTGTGTTTTGACAGAAGATTTTTGTTGTCAGTATCCTAAATCTAACATTCTTCCGCACATTGAATACTGCTGCAATATCTTGGTCTGGTCTGTTACTCCTACTGTATATATCAAGATTCTTGACAAAATTCAAACATAGGGTTTGTAACGTAATCGATTCCGACTAGGCATCTCGACTGCAATCATTTTCTCACCGACGTGATGTGACTTCCTAATGTATTTTTGTGGTGGAGTTATTTTCGCAGTGGCGGCTAGTATTTGTGTTAAAGTCGGTTCGACGGACAAAACGTTAGGAACTTGATATAGTATGTATTACGCAGTATAACCTTGCGAGGTCGCTGACTACTTTCGTATTCGACTAACTGTCGACTACTATCGTCCAACATCGACTGACCCTTGTTCCTCTTACTATTCCTACTTAAATTAGGTAGGAGTGTCTATTCACTATGGAATAGGTGTGTTTCACCATAACACTTTTCTACAAGCAATTTTCATGGCAACTACTCTGATGAGCTTTTTTTTTACCCTGGTACCTCGGTTACATTTATGTATGCAACTAGAGTGTCAACGAGTGGGCCTTCCCATTTCTTCTTCCAGATATTATCAATATTTTTGAAAGAGAAACACGAAAAAAAGATTTTGCATATGCTAAAGTAAAATCACATTAAGTTGTCTTCCATTATGGTGCTATAGGATAAATAAAAAAGATCGTTGGTTTTTAACCAACGTTTCACACACACACACACACACACACACACACACACACACACACACACACACACACACACACACACACACATGTCATTCTTTACATATATATATATGTATATATAGTTATAAATACAGGGTGCTGCAAAAGTAGGTAGACAGTAAGAAATCCACTGAGGAGTGCAAATCAGATGAACGCGCTGTCCAATCAATTGGCCTTTTTCGGCCAATCAATTTTTCAGGAAATGTTTTATCAAGATGCTCATAGACTGATCTTGTTGAAACCGATGCACAAATTTATTCTACTTACTGTCCAGCTACTTTTGGACAAATATATATATATATATATATATATATATATATATATATTTTTTAATCGTATCACCCTGAGCAAGGCGGTAATGCCACTGATGTGCAGGGTCTACGTAATAGTGAAAAGATCGGAAAAGAGAAAGCCGGAAACCACATCCTAAACAGGGAACAAGGGACAAGCCTCTTAACCTGTTCAATAGATGAGGGTGGAGTCTAAACCGGGCGATAGCTATATATATATATATATATATATATATATATATATATATATATAATGTATAGAGGCAGCAAGGATTCAGCCAAACAATTTTTATTAAATAACACCGAGAAGGCCTGTCTATGCAACTTTTTATATTCTTTTTCTAATTTCCGGCTGAAGTGTTTTACATCGGGATTAGAATCGTTTACAAACACTCACTAGCTCACATGTACACACACACACATAATCCCTCTCTCTCTTACACACACACACACACACACACACACACACACACACACACACACACACACACACTTATCGCAACTTATATCGCTGTATTAGCATCAAGGTGGGAGATTATACCAAACATTTTTAGAATCCAGGAAGCACTGAGAGTCTAGTGAGTCTAAAGATTTAAAAGTGGTCTACTTACGTCATTAAATAATTTCAAAATGGTTGCCATTCACGAAAAATATTGAGAGTTAGGAGATAAGAAAAAGCCAGAAGGACCTGAATCAAGACGAAGACACGCACACACACACACACAAACATACAAACACACACAAATATATATATAAATTTAAAAATATCCAATAAAACATATATAATATACTGTATATATATATATATATATATATATTGTGTATGCGATAAATGAATTGTCGTCTAACTTACGCAGAAATGAAAATAGCACTAGCATCTCAATTTTACAGATATATTTACTAAAATCAGATAAAAATATCTTGAAATACTAAAAAAGTAAAAAACTATTCAGTAAAATCACCATTGGCTTCAACCACGGCAACCAGATGTGTTTACAATCTCCTCCCGCTTTTTTGGGCGGTCTCCTTGTTTATGTTGGTAAATGCTGCCATAATCCTCGCCTTCATCTTTGGTGTTACAAGAAGTTTTTCTGGTCTCTCACTCAGCTGCACCCTACACATGATAATCAAGTGGTGCAGTATAGGGAGTTACGTGAACTGATGTAGGGTCAATGTGGTCGCAGAAATTGTCTGTCAGCTATAATTGATTTCTCCTAATTTTGTGGCATGGTGCAAAGTCCTGTCCAAAGGCCTTCCAGAAACCACCCTCTTGACTCAGGGCAGCACAACCACTTCAAAGGCACTTGATGTAGGTAGATGAATCGAGGCAAAACGGCAACATCACTAGTGATCACTCCAAACCCCTTTGTAAGCACCCTTAGGCGCGTTCAACACTTTCCGAATACTCTGCATGGGGCTTCTGGCAGAAATGCCAAGAATTACAGCATACCGTTTCCAAATTTCTGGCTGAGTAAATTGTGTCATGGTGTCGTTTTCTTCTAGACGGTGCTCAACCGACTCTACTATACTGTTGAGTCGACAAAATTAAAAACAAACAACGCGCATGGGTGAAAGTACAAATATAATATGGCGCCAATTTACTCAACACTTCCGATGTGTGAATATATATATATATATATATATATATATATATATATATATATATATATACATATATATATATATATATATATACATATACATATACATATATATATATATACATATATATATATATACATACATATATATATATATATATATATGTATATATACATATATATACATATATATATATATATGTATATATATGTATATATATATATATATATATATATATATATATATCAGACTAAATAAACAGTAATTAAATAATCGATAAAAAGCAATCGGCTGTCTAACCGTACTGATGAGCTGCAAAACAGATCTGTCTGCGGATGACTATATATATATATATATATATATATATATATTAATGATTATCCACGTATACTGTCTTACTATGTATAATAAAAAGTTTTTGATTTTTTAAAAAAAAACGTACCTTTTTAAACAGTATTTGTTTATTTTTAATGTAGTTTTATATTTCGAACCGTCCTCGGCTCTTCATCGGAAACAAGTGATTTTTTTCAAAATTAGAATTGGAAACGCGCTATACGGCAGCGTCCGAACATTTGTTTGTTTACAACACGTGGTGTCGATAAACCTAGCAACATACGGCTCGTCCGTTTGTTTGTTTTCGGTAAACCAGTTAACACACGGCACCTCCGTGGAGAAAGTCTGTTTGTGTGGGTTAAAAAATTCTTTGGAATATCCATCCTTTCGCTGTTTTCACCGCGTGGTGTCGATAAACCAATTCGCCTATGTTATGATTCAGGTTCTGAATGAGAAGTGATAATTCTGACTTGTAAGTACTGGTCGGATCCAGAGGTATGGGTGCATAGAACTTGTTGTTCTGAAGTTGTGATTCTGCTTATTTAATATAGTTATTAGTGTCTAAGATGGTTATAGCTCCGTCCTTATCGGCTGGTACGATAATTAAGTTTCGATTTTTTTAAAATATATAGATAGCTTGGTGTTTTGCTTTAGATAGGTTGTGTGTTTTTGTTTGGTGTCATCTATTTTTTGAGAAGTTGTCCAAGTGTTGTCTGGCCCTGCTGGCGTATTGGTCCAAATGTTGGCTGTGTCCGCTTGGTGGAGTCCATAGGGTGTTATTTTGCGCCAAATTTGGAGTATGACTATTTGTCGCTGTTGTCGTTGGAAGTGTTGTTCGAGAAATTTGTAGAGAGTCTTTTCCAGTATTCTTGTGTCGTGGAGATTTTTTTCGTTTAAGTAAGGTTCAAATAACATATTAATGATTATCCACGTATACTGTCTTACTATGTATAATAAAAAGTTTTTGATTTTTTTAAAAAAAACGTACCTTTTTAAACAGTATTTGTTTATTTTTAATGTAGTTTTATATTTCGAACCGTCCTCGGCTCTTCATCGGAAACAAGTGATTTTTTTCAAAATTAGAATTGGAAACGCGCTATACGGAAATACTGGAAAAGACTCTCTACAAATTTCTCGAACAACACTTCCAACGACAACAGCGACAAATAGTCATACTCCAAATTTGGCGCAAAATAACACCCTATGGACTCCACCAAGCGGACACAGCCAACATTTGGACCAATACGCCAGCAGGGCCAGACAACACTTGGACAACTTCTCAAAAAAATAGATGACACCAAACAAAAACACACAACCTATCTAAAGCAAAACACCAAACTATCTATATATTTTAAAAAAATCGAAACTTAATTATCGTACCAGCCGATAAGGACGGAGCTATAACCATCTTAGACACTAATAACTATATTAAATAAGCAGAATCACAACTTCAGAACAACAAGTTCTATGCACCCATACCTCTGGATCCGACCAGTACTTACAAGTCAGAATTATCACTTCTCATTCAGAACCTGAATCATAACATAGGCGAATTGGTTTATCGACACCACGCGGTGAAAACAGCGAAAGGATGGATATTCCAAAGAATTTTTTAACCCACACAAACAGACTTTCTCCACGGAGGTGCCGTGTGTTAACTGGTTTACCGAAAACAAACAAACGGACGAGCCGTATGTTGCTAGGTTTATCGACACCACGTGTTGTAAACAAACAAATGTTCGGACGCTGCCGTATAGCGCGTTTCCAATTCTAATTTTGAAAAAAATCACTTGTTTCCGATGAAGAGCCGAGGACGGTTCGAAATATAAAACTACATTAAAAATAAACAAATACTGTTTAAAAAGGTACGTTTTTTTTAAAAAAAATCAAAAACTTTTTATTATATATATATATATATATATATATATATGGACAGCAAATCAAAGATATTTTAATTAAAATGTTCTACTGTTCTTACATCTTTTCTTTTATGAGGACAAAGAAAGCGTGGCAACTTCCCGTTGTGATTATGGTGTTAAGCGCTTTTAGTCAATTCATTAACCATTTTAAAAGTGGTTTGCTGTTAGTATGTTTTTCTATGTTTATGTATAAATCTGTTTGTGTAGAATGAGTATTAATTCTTGTGTCGTCTCGTCACGCGTCATCGTTCAATGCTTAAAGATGCAACGCTCGAAAACTGACAGAGAAACACAATATCGAAACAATGTCAAATTCCTACCAGGCCAGAAAACTTTATTTGATAATGGCTTATGGATGACAAAAGTGTCCGGAAACAGGAAACTAATCTAAAGGAACATTAAATACAAATCTGAAAATATTTTCATTATCACACACACACACACACACACACACACACACACACACACACACACACATATATATAAGACGCTGACTTATATGCTTGCACATACACACAAACACACATACACAAAAATATCTGCACATGAACACACATACGCACGAATACACACACACATGCGAAGGTATACAGATATATAGACACAAAAACACACAGAAACGCAAAACAAACGTACACTCAAACACATATTGTGGGAAAGTTAATTAGAGAGAGAGAGCAAGAGATAGAGATAGAAAGAGAGAGAGAAAGAGATAGAGATAGAGAGTGAGTGAGTAAAATTGAGACAGAGAAAAATAAGTGTGAAATCATAAAAAAACAAAAAAAATACTGAAAGTGGAAATCCTTTCAAGAAGAACAACATTGGGCACTAAAGAGGCAGATCAAATGAGGAAATTGAAATAGAAGAATAGGGTGGGTAGAAGGTGGCGGGAGAAGTGAGAATGGGGCTGAGAAATTGAAATAGAACAATAGGGGTGGGTAGAAGTTGGCGGGAGAAGTTAGAATGAGGCTGAGAAATTAAAATAGAACGATAGGAGTGTCTAGAAGGTGGCGGGAGAAGTGAGAATGAATCTGAGAAATTGAAATAGAACGATAGGGGTGGGTAGAAGGTGGCGGGAGAAGTGAAAATGAATCTGAGAAATTGAAATAGAACGATAGGGGTGGGTAGAAGATGGCGGGAGAAGTGAGAATGAGGCTAAGAAATTGAAATAGAATGATAGGGGTGGGTAGAAGGTGGCGGGAGAAGTGAGAATGAGGTTGAGAATTTGAAATAGAACTATAGGGGTGGGTAGAAGTTGGCGGGAGAAGTGAGAATGAGTCTGAGAAATTGAAATAGAACGATAGGGGTGGGTAGAAGATGGCGGGAGAAGTGAGAATGAGGCTGAGAAATTGAAATAGAACGATAGGGGTGGGTAGAAGGTGGCGGCAGAAGTGAGAATGAGGTTGGGAAATAGAAATAGAACGATAGGAGTGTCTAGAAAGTGGCGGGAGAAGTGAGAATGAGGCTGAGAAATTGAAATAGAACGATAGGGGTGGGTAGAAGTTGGCGGGAGAAGTGAGAATGAGGCTGAGAAATTGAAAAAAATATTGAGAAGAAGTAAAATCAAAGAGAGATGACGATTTAGAAAAACACTCAGTGAGAGCGACAAAAATAGATGATTACAGGAGAACACAGAAAATTAGAGAGAAAAGAATTGATGAAGAAGAATACAAAAAACAAAAAAAAATAACAAAGCTGTAAACGGGAAATAAAACAAGAAAGAAAATCAAAAAGGATGAAGACAGCGAAACAGTCAGGGGAAAGTAAGTGAAAGAGAGATGAAGTGAGAAAAAGGATCAACTGAAAAATCAAACAGTCTTTTAGTGTCTTCCATATTTCAGATATGGTTTTCACCGAACGCAGCTGAAAGCGGACACTACTCAAACAACAACAAAAACAAAAAAAAAAAAAACAACAAAAAAAACAACAGTCTATTTCCCGCTCTTTGCCCGTGACCCGTCTTATTCTGATTGGTTTCTTCTTTCCTCGCACCTTCGTCGGTCTTTATTGGCATTGATTTTGTTATTTTCTACTTCTTTTTGAATCTCACACAGGGATCCATTTCATGTAGTAATGCATCCAGTTTCCAAAAGCCTTGTCGAGTGCGGCACACGTAATAGAGGGACGTTACAAAATGAAATGCTACATCGGTAGATATTTGAGTTTCGCTATTCGATGCTCAGTTTTAACTCATAATTTATTATATACTGATTTTGTCGTAATAGTGTCTTAATCTTGATTTATATACAAGATCAAAGTTCCTGCTTTTGTATACGGCGGTTTTCTTCAGCTATCTTCTTCAGGTGTCTGCCGTATTTAGCCACCTTCTTGAAATGTAGAATCGAACCACTTATTCGATCCACAGTATCTAGAATGTCTTTGATACATTTTCCCTTATGACATATTTCGTATCAGTTAGTTATAGCAACTTATTCGTGGTTCTGCTGTCAATTTTGTTTTAAACAATGACCGAGCATTTATGATGTACACACGGACTGCAATAATTCAAGTTTTTTTTATCTAATTTAATCTTCTCTTGATTTATGAAAATGTTTGAGGGCCACCAGACATAAACTGACTATTTTCATCAACAGGCTGCTATGTAAATTTCAAGGCTCCTTAAAACATTAGTAAATCCGTTCTGTTAAAAGGAGATAATTGTTTGCAACATTCATACAATTGGATAGTCATAATAACATAAAAGAAGACTTAACTCCCAGGGAAGAAATTTTAAATCTAGACGGTGCATTTTTTACGCAGGAAGGATGAATTTCAATTTTATTCATGAGGCGGATTGGGAAGTAAAAATTCAAAATGGAGAATAATTGTGAAAATCTGGGAACTGAAGTGAAGGAAGGTGAGCTAGACCATTCAGAACCACTGATGCAAAACAAGAAGTTTCAAGTCATGCTTGTAATTGTTAGCCTACTTGGATAAACATTGAATGAATTAAAATTTCTGAGGCAATTTTGAGACTACAGACCAAGGTGAAGGGGGTAGTCTGCATGGTAACTGATAAAAGTAGTTGTTGTTATTGGTCATTAAATCTTGATTGGTAACCACCAGTGATCTTATACTAATATAGAAATACTACTACTACTACTACTACTACTACTACTACTACTACTACTACTAATAATAATAATAATAATACAAAGAAAAATCTTAGTACTGCCTGGATAGATTATCGTAAGACATTCGATAGTCTGCCACATTCCTGGACTTTAAATATATACAAGATATCACCAGTAATCATCAATTTCATCAAACAATGCATGTCGATATGGAAAACAACCCTTTACCTCAATCATATAAATGGAACCTATATGTCTGGTGAAATAAACATCAATAGAGGTATATTTCAAGGAGATTCTTTGTCTCCCTTACTATTCTGCATATCATAAATAGCACTAACCAATCAACTTAATAAGACAGAATGTGGTTATAAAATAAGCCAAAAGAAAATAAGCCATCTATTTTACATGAATGACTTAAAGTTGTATGTTAAGAGGTCTTCTGCAAACTGTAAAATGCTTCAGCGAAAACATTGGAATGAAATTCAATTTGAATAAATGTGTTAAAGCTACAGTTTTACGTGGATCACTACAAGAAACATCCTCAATTAGCCTAGACCCTGCTGTAACAATAAAAGAATTAAAGCCAGAAGAAGCTTATACATACCTAGGTGTAAATGAGAGTGAAGAATTCACCATAAAAATGAAAGAAATAGTGCGTAAAGAGTACTATAGAAGGCTACGACTGATATTAAAAACTGAATTGAATTCTCAGAACAGAATTATGGCCATTAATAGCCTTGCAATCCCAGTTGTCCAATATAGTTTCAACATCTTAAACTGGACTCTAAACGACATCAGGCGAATGGATTCTAAATCAAGAAAGCTTCTTTCTAAGTATAAGATGCATCATCCAAAGGCTGATGTAGACCGTCTATACATACCACGTAAAGTTGGTGGAAGAGGTCTTATTCAGTTAGAAATGTCATACAAGACAACAACTATTGACTTACTAACATACATAAAAACAACAAAGGATTGGATGATACAATTAGTAAGGCAACATGAAGAAAGAAAAATATTCAATAATAAAAGAAGGCAGTAAATACAAACAAGATTTACATTTAGTAGATTCTGTAGAAAAGCAAAACAGAAGCCAAGAACCAACTATTGCGGCAAAAATATGAAAATGAAAGCCAAAGATAAAGCTCTTGAACAGATGAAACAACGCTGGCAAGACAAACCTCTGCATGACCAATATTCGGAACGTGCCAATAAATCCAATGTTGATAAAGTTAATACTCATCGATGGTTACGTGCATCTGGATGAAAGTCTGAGACTGAAGGCTTTGGACAGTGTGCAAACACTATGGAAAATCTGTAAACAAACACTGGTATGAACATCACCCAGTACCGGTTACAGAAATAGAAGATGTCACCATTCTATAGGATTACACCATCTACACAGACAGAAAAATTGAAGCAAATAGGCCGGACATTATTGTTAAAAACCAGAAAAAAAAACTTGTCTATTAATTGATATGGCTTGTCCAGCGGATTGTAACATAGCAACCAAGGAATTTGAAAAACTGTCAAAATATAAAGACCTGGAAATTGAAATAGAAAAAATGTGGAAATTGAAAACCAGAGTGGTGCCAGTGATAGTGGGTGCACTTGGAATGATAAAAAATGGAACAAAACAACACATTGAAAGAATCCCTGGAAACCCCATCTTAAGAGATATACAAAAAATTGTCTTATTAAGTACAGCCCACACACTAAGGAGAACTTTGTCTATGTAACGCTAGGGATGATGAGTAAGATAGAAAAACATGAAATGGAGTCTTAACAACACGCCATGATCTGTCTTAGGTCTTCCTGCAGACTTGGTTGGTCGTGCGACCATAGCAGAAATCGAAATATGATGAAAAATGACACATTAATAATAATAATGTTGTGTTCTAACAGTTAACAGAATAAGAATGAAATGAGTGGGCAGTGTTCAAATTTCGGTAGAGGCAATTTGGAATCACTTCATGCTAACCATTTCTACCCACTTCCCAGTATTAATCAGTTAAGCGCCATACGTGATACACGCTTGGGCGATCATGTCTCGGAAGAGACATGACTGTCTGAGCAGAATATTTTCCCGTAGTAGGTTGCCATTACTTTCTGCGGTAGACTGGTTGCCAACTAAGGCTATAGAACACAATCTGTCCTGTTAATTAACACACATTAGAAATGAAAGACGGATTAATACCTTTCTCAAGGGCATTTGCTTGTAGGTGAATATTTGAATTAGCTGAGCTGGTTAGAAACTTTAGACTTGGGCGACAACCAAACTAGGAGAAGAAAAACTCTGAATTCCTAAAGGTTTAAAAAATCAACGGGAAACTACTCTCTTCTCTTAAAGTATTCTCATTGCAATGCACGGTTAACAGATATTTAAAAAAAACATTGTGGTGGTCCTTGATCAGCTCTGTCCTGGCTATAAAGTGGCAGGAGAATTGAAGAGGAGTTTGAAAAATTTAAAAAATATATAATTGAGAAGAAATGCCAAAGTGAGATAAATAAGTAAGGTACTTGAGAAGAGTGATAAAAAGTGATTGCAGGAGAGGATAGCGAGTAGTTACGGTAGTTAAAAATGAAAGCAATCTTATTGGGAAACCATCTGACACGAAGGTCTAAGTTTGTGAAAAAAAAATATCTGGTATTTGAGGGAGAAATGAAAAGTTAATGAATATGTAGTCCATAAATGTGCTTATGGTTATTAAAGGAATTGAAACATTCCAGTTAAAATTGGTTACAGGAATCGTTGAAAAATCGAAGCCATTTACAAAACAATGTTTCAGAAGTCAGCTCGAGAATGTTGATACACGGACGAGACTTTTTATCTTGTAAAATTCACCAGATTTTAGAGGTAAATTTTAATAAATACAAAATAAAAAGAACTGAGAATCTTCAGAAGACTCAATTTCCTCCCTACAACAGAATTATTCATTTAATAGAGAAGTACAGAAAAAGGAATTTTGAAATGCAAGGTGAAGTGAGTCGTTGTGAACTGCCAACGCTAGCAGCGATGCACGTCGAAGGTATGAAGAATTGTTCTGACAAGTTGTTTTGGCAAATAAAAAGATATGATCTGAGATAGTGAGTGGTTCATTTTTAGATATAAAAGATGGAGTGAGAACCAAAATTAGAGGTGGAGATTAGTCAGCTTGCAATAGCTAGTATAAAAAACTAATGACTGAATTCCTTTGGGCTTTAGGTGTAATTTGTTAGAATGCAAAAATGCAGAGAAAAAATTACGAGTGCCTTTCTGATACTCCAAATGTTACATCCCAACAGTCAGAATATTGACAAGGCTGGAGTTGATAGGATACATTTTCACTTGGCCCTTACATTAAATAAGTCATTTATTATTCATTTGAAAACTTTATAATTATAAAAGAATTAAAACAGGCCTTTACTGTTGTGTTATAAAACTGTAGAACAGACCCTTTTACACAACATATAAGTAATTTTATCCGATGCCAAAAGGTTTTGATTCCCGATGGCTTGAATATTTACCCTTTACGCAAACGAGACTCTGAAATGAATTAAGATATTTTAAACTAAACAAATATTAAAAAATTTCTGAAGCATTTAACCATATCAGTGATCAATTATCGATTTTTGCTAAATCCTTGATGGAGCCAATTGGCACTTACCATTGTCCCTAGTTGATCACACATTCTTGAGGTTGCGGGTATTCTCTTTGATCCTGAAGCAACTGATCGACCAACGACGTTTCCTTTTTTTTCTTTCTTCCTGAAAATATATCTCTCTTTCTATCTTTCTCCCTCTTTCTTATTAATCTCTCTTACATTTTTCTACTTTCTTTCTTAATCCCACTTTGTTTTTCCTCGGAATACTGCTGTCTTCTTCTCATTATTCAAAATTTACTCTCTCTTTGTTTATCTGATTGTCTTTTTCTTTTTACTATGATCTTTCTTTCTCTTTATTTTCACTTAAAATCTATTTTTCGTTTTATTCTGTATTACATCTTTCTCTCTCTTTTTTTCTTTCTTTTAGTCAAAAACGTCTCCCTCTTGTTTTTGTTTAAAAGCACTTCTCTCTTATATTCTGTCGTTATTCTCGTTTACGCATATTTATTTTTCCTTTTCTTAAACTATAAAGTTCTTTCTTTATTGCTGCTTAAAATCCTCTCTATTTATCTTCGTCTCTATTTCCCACTCTTTCTATTGTTTAATTCTTCCTCTTCTCTCTCGGTCTTTATTCTTTCTCTCACTTCCTCTTAGTTTTAATTTATTTCTCTTTATTTTGGCAAAGCTGATCCACTTTCTTTCTTTCTTTCTTTCTTTCTTTCTTTCTCTCTCTCTCTCTCTTTCTTTTAATGTTCTCTTCTCTTTTATCATCATCAACTTCTCGCTCAGTTTGTCTTTGGTTAAATTCCTTCATTTATCGCGGCTCTAATTTGAATTTGAATCTTTTTTTTTTTCTTGGATTTAACACTCCAGTTTTATTTGTCTTTAAAGCACTTTTCCTCATTCTCTTTCTCTTCATTTCACTTCCTCTCTTTCTCCTTCCTTTCAAATCTTCTCTCTTTTTCTTGGCTTTATTCTTCCTTTTTCTCTTTTTTATCTTTTCTGTTTTTTCGCTTCTCTTTATTTTTCTCGATTTTTATGTTCGTTTAAATTCTCTCTTTTAGTTTAACTCCCCTTTTCTATCCCACCTTTTACTTTTTTAAACTCTGTCTCTGTTTCAGTCTTCTTTTAATTTTCTCTTTACCTCTTTCTTTGCGTTCATTGTATTCAATTCTTTCATGTCTTTTCTCTGTCTTTGTTTAAATGCCTCCTCATATGTTCTCTTCATTGAAATCATTTTCTTTTTTTCATCATAATTTAAAAAAAAGTTTTTTATTTTCTTTTTCTGTGTTTTGCCCTCTCAGTTTCTTTCTGTATTTTCTGCAAAGATCCTTCCTTCAACTTTTTGTACATACATCTCGTAGGAACATCAAATATTATTTAAGTATTACGCCTGATTATATTTGCTTTGATTTCATTTTAGAATTAATCAAGTAGAGAATAACGCATTTCTCCACTTTTCCAAGCAGTTGTTTACTTTGTCTTTTTTTTCTCCTTTTGAACACCTTTCTTTTTCTGATTCCTTAATCTTTTCTTTCTTTCTTTCTTTCTTTCTTTCTTTCTTTCTTTCTTTCTTTCTTTCTTCATTGTAGAACTCTTGAGTCACTTAATTTGGCGTTGAAAGTACATAACTGAAGATCATTTCTCGTTTGCTTCATCTTTCTCAGCATCCCCCACTCGACTTGATCTGCATGGCCCCGTCTCCGCAAGTCCCTACCCGACACAGTCGTACGTGACCGACATTTGTGCTGTGATATTATCAAATGAGAAATTAAATATAAACCGTTCAACGCTCCACAAAACACACACGCACTCAAACACTTACGCGGACACTCCCCCCACACACACATACGCATGCATCTATATGCACAATGTCACACATATAACCTCAACCAAACGCATACAAACACATGTACATATAGGAAAACGCTGTCATTTACCTTGTTTCCAAATATAGAACAATCACTTTACACACACAGATATATACTGTCTAAAAAAGTTTACACACACACACACACACACACACACACATATATATATATATATATATATATATATATATATTATATAAGTGGATGTTGAGGTCAGCACCAAGCATCGACAGTGTTTCAAAGCAATCTTCATGCAATATTTTACCTACCCTCTATCTCTGATATTGACCAATTTTACCCATAAATATTGCACATCATAACACTATAATTTCATCACACACACACACACACACACACACACACACACACACACACACACACACACACACACACACTATATATATATATATATATGCTACTCTAGCATCTACGCATCGCTCATTCAGCAATGAATTAGAGCACTCTGGTTATGACTTTTAGCGTAGGATCATCATACGCTAAAAGTCTGCCTCCTTCTACCGAGTGCACATAGCTCAGAGGTAGAATCGCCGACTGACGCCAATTCGATTGAGTTTCAATCCTGGGTTAAAAGCAATCGGATGTCTAACCGTACTTATGAGCTGTGATACAGCGAAACAAATCTGTCTGCGGATGATTATATATATATATATTGGATCAGAACTAAAGTTCTTAGCGTTTTTAAGTGCATTTAAAGAAAAAATCTTCGGACTTCACACCAATCTGGGTGGTGAACTTGCATAAATGGTTTTTACAGGTTACCAAAAAATTGCATTGCTTCTATTAAGAGAATTTAGAAGGGATCAAAATAAGTAGTATTCCGAAAACGTAAGTACACTTGTATATGATGGGTGTAGTAGAATATCGCAACTAAGCTGAACCAATTTCTACCTTCCCTGTGCCTTATCTATAAATAATTTTCATGGTAATTATGCTGATAAACTTTCGCTATAGCACCTAGACTTTATAATTGCAAGCGCAGTACTATATTGGCGACAAGATCTCTTTATTTTAAAGTTGAAATGGCTAAATATAGTCGTAAGTTCTATGCTAACAATTTCTTCTATTGAACTTTTTTTGAGGAACTCTTTACCAGTTCCTTGCAGCCTAGTCAGCTTAGACCTTCAACAATTTAAATGCAATCTCAACTGTTATTTTCACTCTTCTTAAATACTGTCCTTTAATTATTCTTTCTCCTCAATAATATTTTTTCTATATTCTCGAATATTTAGTTACCCATTGAGTTCTAGTGTATTTATTGCCTTGCTTGGGTAAAATGATTAAAAACATTTAATCTTTTTTTATTCATAAAACTGAAATAACTAAACGAAATATATTTCAGGAAATCAGTACACACCTGGTTTTCTTTTGCCATTGCGCTGAAAATATCATTAAAATGATTTTTTAGTTTGTCAAAAGTCGATGGCATATCATGTTATGCTTATCTTTCGTTTCCCATTGACACTTATACATACACACAATAGTAATAAGCGAATTTGACTCCCAAAGTATTTATTAGATACACACATCTCTTCTCATGGTAAATTATGTTTTAGCGCTTTTTACAAAAAAATTAAAAGTATTAGCAGATTACTTGGATGTGCTGGCATTTATATACCGGTCCTGGGCATGAAAGCATACTGCATCTGGCAGCAAGACCTCTGATTGGAACCATCTCTTAACTGCTGTTGTTCTCAGGTCCACCCAGACCCGGAGTGGTAGCGCCTGTTAGGGTCCCAGCTATGGGCAAATAGTTACCCTACTAAACTGGGGTCAAAACCCTATGAAAGTATAAAAATACACTTTTATAGAAATATATACATAAAAGTACACTTTTATAGAAAAATATACATTTTTGAAGGAAAATTATTACCATAAGACATTTTGGAACTAAAAATAATTATTCTCAGCAAAACATTTTAGAATACAAAACTAGAAAACATTTTCAATTTTCTAAAATAAAAAAGAATAAAAACAAAAAATCTCATTAAAATCTGACTAAATCAAAATTCTCACTATAACCGATCATTAAAGATATACTTTAAAAAAGCCACCTTTTCGGCAATAAATAAACCACAGTGGCTGATATGCCGTTAAACTAAACTCAAACTCAGTTATATGCCGGATATCGGCACAGAAGGGCGGATCGGCGTTCTGAATTCAAATTTTGTTGAGATTCTTTTTGTAAAAATGTCATTGGGTAAGATATAACTCTGTGTCTTCTCTTTTCTAAGCTATGGGTTAAATAGTAGGCCAGTCTAGATTCTGCTCGGTTAGCAACCTAAAAGATCCGAACATTGTAGTATCTCGTAAAATGGTCATCATATCTGCAGGCGCAATATATTGTGGTTACTGTATTGCCATTTTTTGACTGGAATCTGGACCGTACAATAGATGCCATGATGAAGTGTATAGTTACAACTCTGCTTTCTAAAAATGGTTCTGGCAGATTTTTATATATACCATCCGCCCGTGCATTGAGTATTGCTGTCATATCTGGTCGGGTGCTCCTGCTATCCACCTAGGTGTCCTTGACCAAATCCAACGGAGAATCTGTAATGTGATCGATCCCGACTTGGCAGCTACGATACAGTCGCTTTTTCACCGACGCAGTGTGGCTTCCCTGTGTCTCTTCTCCAAATACTTTCACGGCTTCTGCTCCGATGGACTTAGCTCACTGGTACCCCCTATATACGAATTTCCTCGAGCCACAAGATTAGCAACTAGGTTTCACCCTTTTACTGTGAAACCAATAAATTGTAAATGCAAATTCTACTCCATCAGCTTCTTTTCTCGCACTTCCCGCTTGTGGAATTCTCTTCCGCATACTTGCTTTCCTGACAGTTACAATCTCCTAGAATTTAAATGTAAAGTCAATAGTCATCTCCTGTCTCACTAACTTACATCCTCTCTCTCATGCTTTTCTACATCCACCCCACTTTCATCAGTAATCCCTTCCTTCTCCCACTCTCTTCCTGACACCCCCTGCAACCTCTCACTCCTCAACATTCCTCCTATGTAACCCCCTGCACAACGGTGGCAGTAAAATGCCTTGCTTGGGACGACACGATTATAAAAAGAAAATACCGTTTAAGTAGTCATTTCGCTACTTCGCTTCCTGAACAATCACTCCTCACAGACCCATCATTGCCAGTTTCTCGCTTATTTATTGCTATTATCGTGTGAGATGTTCAAACGGACTACTTTCTTTAATACCATTAGTTCAAACTTTTATATCTAGGGAGCGTCATGTCCCGTACACCGGATCAACACATCCAGATTCCGTTCGAATAAGAATGGTCAGGAGAAAATGACACTCAGACAACTTCTTCCCGAGAACTGTCACTCCTGGACAATTCTACTCCAATAGCTTCTTTTCTCGCGCTTCCCGCCTGTGGAACTCCCTTCCATATACTTGCTTTCCTGACGGCTACCACCTCCAGGAATTCAAATGCAAAGTCAATTTCTATCTCTTATCCACTTAACTGCAGTCCTTTCCACATCACCCCGTTTATCTTGTTCTTTTCCTTTCTCTTTACCTTCGTAAGTGTCTTCACACCTGTGTTCACGTCCTTCTCTTGCCCTTTTTCGTCTATTAGTAGTTTACAGTTTATTAGTAGCTTATCAAAAATTAATTTCTTCTTTTGGTTAAAGATTATTTATTTGTTTTCCTTCTGCATAGGAATATTTATGGGAATAGATACTTCAAAATGGCCGTTCGTATCCGAATATGCCTGTCCTAGTAAACATGCATATGCCTGTTTACTAGAACAGCTAGAGGATGTCCGTTGTGGTGCAGTGGATATCATCTCGGAACGACAAACCGAGGAGCCTAGTTCGAATTCTATTTGAATTCCTTGCATTCACTTACGCACAAATACCCTTGGAAAAGGTATTAATCTGTCTCTTCCCTCCAGTTATGAGTTAAGCAATAGTACAGCGTTGGTTCTATAGCCTTGGCCGGCAACCAGTCTACCGCAGAAAGCCATGACAAACTACTGCGGGATAATCTTCTGCCCAGTCAGTCATGTATCTTTCGAGACATGATCGCCAAAGAGTGTATCACGTATAGCACTTAACTGACTAAAACAGCTAACCAAATCCTGTTGCAGACGACTACTCAGGTACATTTGTGTTTTTGGACACCTACATGTGGTTTATACTGCAACTATGTTGGGTGGACTTTAGTCATAGTTTCATGAGAGAGAGAGAGAGAGAGAGAGAGAGAGAGAGAGAGAGAGAGAGAGAGAGAGAGAGAATTATCTAGCGTGATCAACAGCTTGAACAAGATCAGTATGATCAAATCCTCGGTCATGATATCTTGTGATTTCCTGTTGGCTCAAGCATCGACGGCTCCCAAATAGTTTCGTCCCTAGGCTTGTTATGATTTTAAAGCAAAAGTACTGCACGCTGGGATCGTCTTTGTGAAACAAATTAACCATAGTTCGATTCGAACTCTGTTCTCGTGATCGGAAAGCGAATGTTCCAACCCCTCGGCCACGTGTATACAAAAGCACAAATACATATATCAAATGACAAACACATGTATTAACAACATACTTATTGCGTATTGAAACATCTATAAGAAAGTAATCAGTTATAGCAGGAATTGTCTTGAGGGATCAATATTTGATTTTATGGACATTTTAATCAGCTACAATAAAGCTAGAAAAACGCTGTAATGAAAGTGAAGAAAGGAACAAGACAAATAGAAATAGGGTAATAAAAGCAGAACCCAAGGCATCTCAACAAAGAGAACGTCATGTAGCAGCTAACAAGGCATACCCAGCAGTGATCAGTTTCAGAGACACCAGGGATGAGTCCATCAAGAAACTTATTTGAACAGATTATGAATCCTGCTGCAAGGCGCGAAGCGTGGAAAACAACACTTAATCCAGCATCCATTTAAATTATGAAAATGAACTCCTTTCAATAGAAAAGAATTAACATTTCTCATTACCATCCCATTCTAAAGTAAAAAAAAAAATTAGGAAAGCAGCCAACCGAAAATCAAACTATATCTACGAATTTGATACTTAGATTGACTTTAGAAACGAAGCGGTTTCTTTTTAATAAACCTTTTTTCAGGTGACTTCACTTGATGCCACAAAAACTAAAGAAGAATGAATTCATGCCGATTTTTCAAAGAGAAAAACAAAGAAACTTCAATATACAATGTAATGTCATAAAAATAAATGCTTATTTTAAGAGATTTCTTTAGTTATTCCTCTTTTCAAATTTATACCAATTTTTTCTTATTAAAACTTAAAGTACGCCCGAAAGTTTAAATTATTCTACCAATGCGACCTGAGATAAAAAAAAAATGCTTGAGAAACACTGTTCAATACGAATGCTCATTATTTCGCTTTTTGTGCGTTCAAAGATACGTTATCTCTTAAGATCTAGGGGATTACGGCAATATCACGTTCAAACATCGGTTCTTGTACAATCAGTGAAGTTAAGCTGAGCTGCTTAATGTCTCTCTAATTGATCACCACAAAACGTAAACTGTTCATGTCTATTAGAAAATAGTGGAATGGGTATCTATTGCCTGACCAGGTATTCGTCAATTTCGCTCATGACAACCTACTGCGGGATAATCTTCTGCCCAGTCAGTCATATCTCGAAAAAGACATGATCGCCAAAGCGTGTATCACGTATAGCACTTAACTATGACAGATTATTTATTTGTTTGCCTTCTGCATAGGAATATTTATGGGAATAGATACTTCAAAATGGCCGTTCGTATCCGAATAACCAAATCCTGTATGCGTACATATAAGTTTATAGTATGTCAATGGAAAACGAAAGATAAGCATAACATGATATGCCATCGACTTTTGATAAAAAAAAACTCTTTTGAGAAACACTTTTTAAATAAATGTTAATTTTTAATCTGATGTAGAAGATACAAAATAGATAATCGTTTTAATATTTTCAGCGTAATGGCGAAAGAAAACCAGGTGTGTACTGATTTTCTGAAATATATTTCGTTTATTTATTTCAGTTTCATGAATGAAATAAAGACTAAAATTATTTTTAATCATTTCACCCAAACAAGGCAATAAATCCACTAGATCTCAATGGGTAACTAAATGTTCGGGAATATAGAAAAAAAATATTATTAAGGAGAAAGAATAATTCATCATCATCATTTATCCATCACACACAATGGTGCATAGGGCAGCAACTTTTTGTTGCTGTAACAAACTATTTTTTAAGGGGCAAGGTTGTTAGCGCTGCACCCAACCCTGATGGACCGGTGAACCATTCTTGGTCATTACGTTTACAGCACCTGGCATTCCCAAATGGTTACCCATTTAAGCACTGACCAGGGTCGATGTTGCTTAACTTCAGTGATCGGACGTGAACCGGTGTATTCAACATGATATAGCCGTAGACTGAGAGAATAATTAAATAACAATAATTAAGAAGAGTGAAAATAACAGTTGAGATTACATTTAAATTGTTGAAGATCTAAGTTGACTTGGCTGCAATGAACCGGTAAAGTGTTCCACAAACGAAAAGTTCGATAGAAGAAATTGTTAGCACAGAACTTATGGTTATATTTAGGCATTTCAAATTTAAAATGAAGATTTTTGTTTATAAATTAGCTGCTCTAGAAAGGAGAGAAAGCCAAGGCTATGGATCTCTTTTATCCTTAACTTATAAGAGATAGATTCGTGCCATTCCTAAAGAACATAGCCCAAAGCAAACACAACAGTAACCGTTCTTGAATACAAAATCAGAAATACTGACATACACGTCATATATTGATTTGTAACTAATCAATGTAGAGTATATGCAAATAAGAACATCAGGAAATATGTAGACCAAATATGGAGGACAGACAAATTGTATTACGCCAGTTTTCAAGGTGCTGGTGATGGATAACTTTTTGCCATGGACATTAGTATTTACTTGAAATTGACGACAATTCGTTGCAACTGGTGATAAATGTTTTTTTTTTTAGTCACTAGGCGCTTCACATCATAGGTTTCTTCTCATAAATAAATCGATAAGTACAATGTAAGCACCGGAACATGCGCAGACGCTGATTTGTTCGACAAGCTGACAGGGCATCAGTATATCATTGCACAATTGAAATCAGGCTGACAGCCTTTATTCAGTCACAAACGTTGCCGTTCTTATCACGTATAAGACGAGAGCTTAGATGGCATTCCAAAGAAATCTCATCAAGTGCAGAGTCAGCAGAGAACGGTTAATGTATAAAAACGAAGAAAAGAGTAAAGTATTTGTCATAACTTAACCTAGTCTGGCGCACGGCTACAGATGTATCACATTGTTGTGGTGGAATATCCTGTCCTACCCCGCAATGGGTATGGCCCGGGTCATAAACGACCGCGACGGGAATCAAACAGGAGTAGAGTGTTAGAAGAGGAAAGCGAGCGAGCGACTGACTATACTTGACCCTACGTCATTACATGGGAGTGACGGAAGCTTTCTTCTCACGACGGACGCATATACAAAGACAGTGCCTTCATAAGTGTTATTCGTGTACATGGATTTGGTTTATTGTACTAACGTATAATAAAATCTCTATTTATATATACTCAGTGTTAAGAGTATTTCTTACACTATTATTTTCTCTGTTTATCCCCCCTCCGGGATACAACACACATCTAATGGGGTTTGAACTCATAATCTATTAGAGTAGCTTGTTGATCGCTTGTTGGATAGACACTCTTCCTATATAAACTGAAATATATAACTATGGTGACATACTAGACGTTCATAGTAGTCCATTTTAATGATACTGCCTAAGAAGACAGATGCAGATGAATGCGAGCGCTGTTGGACAATCAGTTACCACGTAACAAAAGTTATTATCAGAATTCTGATGAATTTTTTTTTAATCATCTCACCCCAAACAAGGCATTCCACTGCCACTATTGCGCATGGGGCTACATAGGGGAAGGTAAAGAGAAGGAGTGGTTAGACATAGGGAATGTCAGGGGGAAGGTGACAGATGAGTAAGGATAGCGAGGATGAGGGTTGGGCAGATGGGAAGAGTGCTTGATAGAATGGGAGCAGGTTAGTGTGTTAGGAGGTGTCTATTGACCTTACATTTAAACTCCTGGAGATTGAAGCCGTCGGCGAAGCAATCGTTTGGAAGAGAATTCCACAGTCGGGAAGTGCGAGGAAAGAAACTGTTGGAGTAGAAGTTACGGCTGCATTTTATCGGTTTCACTGTAAAAGGGTGGGATCTAGTTGCTAATCTAGTATCTCGTTCAAATTCGTATTTAGGGGGCACTAGTGATCTAAGTTCATTGGAGCAGAAGCCGTGAAAGTATTTATAGAAAGTATTTATTTTGCAGAATTAGACTGGAAATCAAAGTTTAGTGCGGTTTCGTTTATGTCGTTGTAAAAATGAATGCTAGTGAGGTTCAAACTCATCATTTACTAGACTAATTTGTTGACTGCTTGCTAAAGCGATGGGCTTCCTATACTAACTGACTCTAGAATTAGGTCTATTATACCGTTATGGTTTGCAACAGAAGCAAGGAAATGAATCTAGTTCAACTTGCAATATACAAAAATAGGGAAGGACTTGAAATTAATACCCGAAGTGATTTCAGCGCTGGTCAAGATGAACAGTAAAAAGCAACAAAATCAGATTGGATTGTATTAAGGGCGCTTGCAGCTTTGTACAATTTGGTCATTGTCAAAATTGTAGGAATAATAAACAAAATATATAACGGCCGTGACATAGTAGATTCATTTTGATAACGTTGTCTGAAAACACAGGTTCAAACGAATGCGAGTTCTGTCGGATAATCAATCTAATCAGGAATTCTTATAAACAGAGTCTTTTTCAGAATTATATTGCAGTCAGAAGAACAGTGTCGTTTCGTTAAGAACGCTGTAAAAAGGAATGCGAAATTCATGCTTAGAATGGTATCCGAAATAAATGGAGAATATAAATGGAGAATGGCGAATACCTATGTTTCATAGACTACGTAAAAGCCTTTGATAATGCACAAAACTAAAGAATTGTTTGAACTCATAGAAGAACTTGATTTACCTGGGAAATATATTAAAATAATCCAGAACTTATACTAGGTGCAATCAGCCTGAATACGGACAGAAAATGAATTCATTAAATACACAAAAATAGAAACTAGAATATAACAAGGCCATATCTTCTTATTAGCTGACGTATTTAACATTTACATCAACACAAACACCAGATAACTAGAAATCCTACAGGATTTATTGTTGAAAGGTGCAATCTTAATAACTTAAAATATGCAAATGACACAGTGTTGATAGCAGACACAGAAAAGAAACTACAGGAAATTCTGGAAAAACTAGTAAAGGGAAAAAAAGAAGAATTAAGCATCAGTTGTAAGAAGATAGAATGTATGGATGTTAGTGAGGGGAACAACCTAAAGAAGATACAATGACGAATTAGTGATACCAAAATTAGTGATACCAAAATTAGTGATACCAAAATCATGCTAGTACTAAAAAGTATAATATGACACCGAAATTCAAAGGCGAATTAGAATATCGAAATATTAAAAATTAAATATTAAAGCCAAGAAAAGTATTAAGAAAGGGAAAAATTTCGTTAAGAACAAAGAAAAGGGAGATAAACTGTTATGGAATATTTATTTTTATATGTCACAAATGCTAGGCAATATTCTTAAAGATTAAGTAAAGAGACAACAGAAAAGTAGCTCTGCAGAAGGATACTGAGAATTCCATGAACTGAACATCCGAGTAATGAAGTTTTAAGGGAAATGGAAGCAAGAAAGACGGTTGCATTTTGAATCAAGAAGATATCTACAAATATTTTCATGGCTTCTGCTCCGACGAATTTAAGTCACAGGTGCCCCTGCCACATGTGTTTACTCGTGCAACCAGACTGGAAACTGGTTATCACCCATTCACAGTTAGATCAACCGAATGCAGCCGATAATTCTACTACATCGGTTTCTTTTCTCGCACTTTTCGCCTGTGGATTTCTCTTCCATGTATTTGCTTTCCTGACGGATACAACCTCCAAGAATTTAAATGCAATGTTAATACCCATCTATTAGCCACTTGACTCCGGGTGTTTTTACATCACCCTGAATATCTTTTTCTCACTCTCTCTACCTTTGCAACTGTATTCTCATCCTTCTCTTGCTCATTTCTCTGACACCTCCTGTAACTGGTTTGTCTTTCTCTTTACACTTCTCCTATCTAATATTTTTCTCTTATATAGACCCCTATGCATCAGTGACGTTATCGCCTTGCTTTGGGTGAAACGATTAAAAATATATATATACTTGAAACTTTTGGGACACATAATGAGGAAAGTGAGCTAGGAAAATTTGACACTCACTTAACATATTGAAAGCAGGAGAGGCAGAGGGACATAGCGGGTAATTTAACAAACGAACTTGTGTAAATGGCTGGCAGACAGTGACTGGGAGAGATAGTACAAACAGTAACAAAAGATAGGAAGTTGCGGAGAGCTAAGATCGCTTATATCCTAAAGGAATACGGCACATGGAAGAAGATACTTATTTTGAAAATAAGAATGATACTGCAGTGGAGACTATTAAGATAATATGTTGAATTACAAATCATTTGTAACGAATTTGTGCAGAATTCACTGTCATAAACGCGAGGATAGATCCGCTGGTTCAAAATAAGTTTTCCTCGGCTTCACCTCATATTGTAAATTGTTTGAGTTTGAGTTCTGTTTAATGGCATATCAGCCTCTGTGGGTTATTCAATGCCAAAAAGGTGGGGTTTTAAGGTATTTTTTAAATGTTCGGTTATAGTGAGAAGGTTGATTTAGTCAGATTTTAATGACAATTTTTTGTTTTTATTCTTTTTTATTTTAGAAAACTAAAAATGTTTTCTAGTTTTATCTTCAAAAATGTTTTGCTGGGAATAATGTTTTTTTCTTCAAAAATGTGTTATAATAATAATTTTTCTCCAAAAATGTATTGTTAGTAATATTTTTCCTTCAAAAATGTATATTTTTTTATAAAAGTCTATTTTTATGTATATATTTCTATAAAAGAATATTTTTATACTTTCATAGTATTTTGAACCCAGTTTGGGGGTTAACTATTTGCCCATAGCTGGGATCTTGACAGGTTCTACCACTCCGGGTCAGGGTGGACCTGAGAACAACAGCAGTTATGAGGTGGTTCCATGCTCCTCACAACCTCTCTATCAGAGGCCTTGCTGCCGGATGCAGTTTACCGTCATGCTCAGGACCTTGTAAAATGTACCTGTCATCTTGGAATTAATTAAATTTTGATTATGTTCAATACCAAATATAATAATAGCAGCATTCTGCTTGACGCACAAAAGAGTTCGAGTCAGTGAACGCTTTCGCGTATAATGTTATATCCACCAGACACTTTGGGGCGCAGTTCTTTACAAAGAATGATAAAAATATTTTCTTAAAGGAAGGAATTGTAACATTACCTGAAAGATAGTAAACAAAGTAGAATAATACGGTAAATATATGAACAATAAAATCCAAGTTGAAAATTAAGTTGTTTTAATAAACCTACCGAACGTTTTTTATATCTAAAATATAACAATGTTAACAAATCGTATGACTAACAAAATATTACACGCATACTATAAATTTCACTGGAATAATTTTATCATAGAAATGAAAGGAAAATAAAAAAGAAATAGATTATCAGCGGCCTGGTATTAATACAAAACATAAATGAGATAAGATGGCGATTATATGCATAATCAAGTTTATAATGAAGGCTACTATATGTGCGTGTTTCTGTGATACGGTCGAATTCAACCAGATCATTTGACCTCACTTTTGGTATGCAAACTCACAAGACATGCCGTTGATATATAAATGTTTTGTCTTTGTAGTTACTCGAGATCACTATGCCAAATACAGGTCGGGGATACCAGAATCAAGCAGGTACAAAAATTTAAATACCTGGGAAGTCTTATAACAGAAGACGGAAAGTGCGACACAGAGATCCGAAGGCGAATTGGCATGGCGAAGGAGGCATTAAAGAAGTTGAGTAACGTATTAAGAAAAAGGACAATTTCGCTTGAAACAAAGAGGAGAGTACTGGATTGCAACGTGCTGTCCGTCCTTCAATATGGCAGTGAATGTTGAACAATATCATCAAAGATGAGGGAAAAACTTGAAGCAACTGAAATGTGGTTCTATAGAAGGATGCTGCGAATATCACGGATCGAGCATGTGAGCAATGATGAGGTCTTAGAAATGATGGAAACAAAAAGAAAATTAATATTGCGCATCAGGAAAAGACAGCTGAAGTTCCTGGGACATGCAATGAGGAAGGAGGGCTTGGAGAACCTGATACTAACAGGCCAGATAGAGGGAAAAGGAGATAGCGGAAGTAACGGATAACATATTTAAAGAACCTAATCAGATGGATGACGGAACGAGGGTTGCATGGTGTAACAGGAGAAGGCGTGATAAGAGCCACCAGGGATAGGGAAACGTGGAAAGGCAAGATTGCCTACGTCATGAAGGGACAGGGCACATAGAAGAAAAAGGTAAAAGAAGTCAGTATACAATTTCCAGACAATTGAAGCTATTTCTAGAACAAAGTAGTGAGTTTGCTATAATCTACTAAAGCTTTTCTTCTCACTGATGGACAGAAAAAGATAATAAAATAAATGACCTTGAAAATCACTGGAAGTCGCCAAAGGTCAGTTTTGGAGTAAAATAGATTTTTAAAGACAGACACGATATTTCCCCGAAAAATACCGGGTGCCTGTGGTATTAAAATAATCACGTCTTATTTCTACTCTCGCTTGTAACCCTCCATCACAATAAAATAACCTCTTTTCAGCCTTAAAGCTGAATTAGTAAAATAAGGTTTCCTAAGCTTCCACTTCGAGTCGTTACTATATTGCAGTACCCCTAATAGTAAAATATATTTATGATTGTTAAAGATTCTTAATTTTAGTAACAACATTGATTTGTCCTTATAACAGACATAACGTCTGGACTTCAACCCTCAAGATGTGTTCTACCCGTTTTTAATGTCTGTATGACAATTTTAGGTTTCTGGTTACTTTTGACTTCTATTTTGTTAGTCAGTCAGCTAAGTACTATACGTGATACACGCTTTGAGCGATCATGTCTCGAAAAGGCTGACTGGGCAGAAAATTATTCGGCAGTAGACTGTTTGCTAGCCAAGGCTATAGAACACAATCTGTCCGGCTATTTAGCCAATAGTCGATATCCACTGCACCACAACGCACACCCATTTTGTCAGTAGTGTGTATTAATTATTCTGGAATGACCGAACCAACTTTTAATATTGCCAGTACTGGCTGGCTACTATTTGTGCACGTTTGAATTTCTGTCTTTGACGCGTGTCTATTTATAGAGGAATATGTGTTTCCGGGCAATTCATTGAAGAGGAAGTTGTAATAACGGATGCCATTTCGAGAAATTTGACTTAAGTATAAATACTGTATGTGCATAAGAAAGAAATAGGAAGAGAAAAGATGAAAGAAAAAGGAACGATTTAAACGAAAAGCAGTGAAAACAAAGAAGGAGACGAAGAAAAATAATGAAGATGAAAGAAATAAGATGTAAAGAAAACAGACAAGCATAAATAAATAAGAAAAAGAAAATAGAAAAAAAATTCAAGGGAAAAGTATAAAGAAAAAATCAAAGAAAAAGAAAGGAAGAAACAAACACGATGAAACAAAAAAGCTATGGGAAAACGTAAATAGACAAATACACAAATAATAATGAATAAATGAACATAATAAAGAATAGAGAGTGAAAATGAGAGAGTCACTCAGTTGAGTGCCATACGTGATACACGCTTGGGCGATCATGTCTCGAAAGAGACATGACTGACTGGGCAGATTGTTATCCCGCAGTAGGTTGCCATTGCTTTCTGCGGTAGATTGGTTGCCGACCAAGTCTAGAGAACCCGATCTGTCCTATTATTTAACCCATAACTGGAGGGAAGAGACGGATTAATACCTTTCCCAAGGGTATTTGTGCGTCAGTGAATGCAAGAAATTCAACTGGAATTCGAACTCGGCCCTCTGATTTGTCGTTCCGAGTCGATATCCATTGCACCATAACGCACATAATAAAGAATAGAGAGTGAAAATGAGAGCGACAGAAATGAAATAAAAATGGAAGAAAGAAATAAAGAGAAGAACGAAATCTAGTGGAAGAGAAAAGAAGAAATAACGAGGATATTGTTATGGGACCTACCCTTTTTGGACTATAATGAACTCTTCCTAACCTTATATCCTTACTACAAAATTCAGTAAAACTACGTCGATTCCAAACAAAATAATTTTCCATGATTATGTTATCTTCAATAAATTGAATGAGGACAACAGTGGCAAAGAAAATTCGAATTAAAACGAATAAGAAAAACAATCTTTCCAGTTAATGAGTAATTGTATATAATGCACTGTGGAAGAATTGAAGAAAATTATTCAACAACATCAAGAATTCCAGAAGACATTATTACAACAAATGCAACGGGAGCAGATTGAATATTGTGAACAGTTAAAGCCAATACTGGAAAAGCAAGGAACCGGTAATGCGTCAGTTTCATTTTCGTCGGCCTCAATCTCTAACTCAATTAGTAAATTTAATTACGTCTCAGAAGAAAACATTACATCCCTATCGTACTTCAGGAGGTACGATGCCATTTTCAGCGAGGAATGTTAATGGTAGTCGGATGAAAAGAAAGTACGTCTTCTGTTAGAAAGATTGTATCCCGTTAAACATGAAAAATATACGAATTTCATTTTGCCGAATACTTCAGAAAAAGTGTCATTTAACGAAACAATGTCGATATTATCAAAATATTTTGGTGAAACGAATTCACTTTTTTATACATGTTGGCAGTGCAAAATTACGGATGGACCAGAAATACTAAAAACCGAAGTAGAATCGGCAATGACCAATTTGAAGAGAAACAATCAGCGGGACCGGACGGGATTGTAATAGAGATGTTGATGTTCCTAGAAGGTTTTGGCGTAGACAGACTAACAGAAATAATAAATGAAATCTACAACAGCGGCAATATACCGGAGGACCTAAGCAGATCAATCTTCACAGCACTACCTAAGAAGCCAGGTGCAAAGGAATGTGAGCTCCATCGGACAATCAGTTTAATGAGCCACATTAGAAAACTCATCATCCGGATTCTGATGAACAGAGTGCGCAGCAAAATCGGCTCAGAGATAGGATAAGAACAATGTGGCTTCGCTAAAGATACAAAATATACAAATGCAGAAGGACCTTTTCTGTGATTTATAGACTACGCAAAGGCGTTCGACAAAGGACTTGATGGAGATGCTCGACAACCTCGACATTTTCGGAAAAGACTTTAGAATAATCAAGAATTTATACTAAGCAGTAAACCGCTTGTATATGGATAGTAAGTGAGTTCAGCAGGTATACAAAAATAGAAAGGAGCCTAAAACAAGAATGTGTTTTCTCATCTGATCTTTTCAATCTGTACAGCGAAGAAATTATGAGAGAAATAAAAGCGTTGCCAGGATTCAACATTGGTGACCACAATCTCAACAATATCAGATACGCGGATGACACAGTGCTGATAGCAGACAAGGAAAGGAAAATACAGGACCTTCTACAGAAGGTAGAAAAAGAAAGTGAAAAGAAAGGACTGAACATAAACCCCAAGAAAACTGAATTTATGATCATCAGCAAACATAGGAGCCCAATATGCCAACTACAAGTCAGAGAAACTAAAATAAAACAAGTAAAAATAACTGGAAAGTATTTTGACAGAGGATGGAAAGTGCGACATAAATATCCAAAGACGCATTGGCATAGCCAAAGACGCATTTCAGAAGCTAACCAGAGTACTAAAAGACAGGAAAATCTCATTAGAAACAAAGAAAAGAGTGCTGGATTGACATGGTTGTACAGAAGGATGCTCAGGATATCATGGACGGAATACGTGTGCAACGATGAATTGTTGGAACGAATGCAAACGAGAAGAAAACTCATACTAAATATCAGGAAGAGACAAATGAGTTTCCTGGGATACAGTGAAAATATAACAAAATCGTACGTCAGAAGTACAAGTAGTTTGAAGAATGACAGTAGTGCCAAAAGAAAAACACATCTGAAATAAAAATAATAGTTTAACCCATGCTGTGGCTGTGGCATGCTTCTCTCCAGAAATGTCTGTCCGTTTAAAGCCAAAAATGATTTAATTGTAGGAAAACAGTTCATGAATAAAGTTACTAAAAGTCGAAAAACAAAGGAAATACATAAAATAACTTGTTGAAAGTAATGCTACTAGCTAAAACAACAACAACAACAACAACAACAATGGAAATTTTAAATAATAAAAATTCGCGACAGTAAAAAAGAATAACGCTAAGGCGTGCTCTCAACTAGTCAATGGTAGCGATATTACAATTATTGATGAACAAAGTTCGAACAGAATTAGAAAGCCTCCCTTGAAAAAAAGACAAAGTTGAGAGATGAATATATGGCCAGAAATTAGTTTTTCTTTGAAAAATTACGTGTAACTTTGCTCTTGCGAGTAAAACAGGAGTTTATTGGATAGAAGTATTTGAACTATGGAATTGGCCGAGTAATTCATTCGGGGAAAAAATTAATGGTTCTTAAGAACAAAAAAGATTACAGCTAAAGAAACACTAAGTATGCTAAAAAATAAATTTATGAATATTTTATCAGAAGCGTTTAAAAATGAACATATCCAAAGGCCTTTTTTTATAAATTAAAAAATATGATACCGGCTTTCAAGCCTAAAATTATAACCTTTGTTCTGTTGGAGTCTATTAACACCAAAGTTGATAGGTTAGAAAACTGCAAAATTTTTGAAAACAATATTCAGATTGGGCAACTCCGGTGGTTTATATTAGAAAAAGAACTAATAAGATTCGTTTATGTACAGATTTTTCGACTGGGTTTAATGACTGTCTCATCTCACGTATATATCCCTACCAACTCCAGAGGATACATTTGATAAATTAAAAAATGATATTTCTTTCAAAAAATATTCTGTCTTGAATACATCTTCAAATCGAAGTGGATGTGAAATCTAGAAGTATTAATACATAAAAAGAAATGTACATGTTTGAAAGATTATCTTTCGGTTAAAAGTTTAAAAGATTACCTTTTGGTATAAAAGTAGCCCCAGGTACTTTCCAGCAAATAATAGATATGTTAGCTGAAGTAGATAGTGCCGTCGCTTAGTTAGATGACATATTTATTAAGTGCTCTACAAAAATACAGCATGTAAAACTGATTCAGCAAGTATTTCAGATTCTACCTGATTATAATTTGAAACTCAATAAGCAGAAATGTTAATTATTTTAGGGATGAGATTAAATATTTGGGTAAGATAATCGACGAAATTTGTGGTGCAATGGATATCGACTCCGAACGAGAAATCGAGGTGCCGAGTTCGAATTCCAGTTTAATTCCTTGCATTTACTTACGCACAAATACTCTTGGGAAAGGTATTAATCCATCTCTTCCCTCCAGTTAGGGGTTAAATAATAGGACAGATTGGGTTCTATAGCCTTGGTTGGCAACCAGTCTACCGAAGAAAGTAATGGCAACCTACTGCGAGATAATATTCTGCCCAGTCAGTCATGTCTGTTTCGAGACATGATCGCCCAAGCATGTATCATGTATGACACTTCACTGACTGAATTGACGAAAAACGAAGAAGACTAAATCCCGCTAGTGCAAATGCCTTTAAAGAAAAAATCCGAAATAAAAATATAGCCCTGACGGATTTGATGACCCTACAATCATTTCCCGTATTAGAAAATTATTATAATATTTACGTGCCAGATATGTATAAATTACGAGCACCTCTGAATAATTTACTTAAGAAGGGTACGAAATTGAATTGATCAGCGGTATGTCAAAACGCTTTTGAAGGAATTAAAAAACTTCTAATTTCAGAGTTATCACTGACATATTACGGCCCGCAGCGACAGATAAAAGTAGCGTCAGACGCGAGCGAATATGGCATAGGAGCAATAATAAGGCATGAATTCGAAGGCGGTACAGTGAAAGCAGTTGTCCTCTGTTCAAGAAGTTTAATAAATACGGAAAAATGCTACAGTCAAATTGAAAAGGAATCACCGCCTATACCAGGGGTCGGCAACCTTTTGAAGAGTGAGTGCCAAACAGCTATGGCTCCAGTGTCACGGAGGAGAACCATGTTCTTAAATATGTGAAAAAATTTTCTATGTGTTTGAAGAAAGCAAGGATTCAATATAATTTAATATCTGATGGGAATTTTTTTTTTAAATTACATCATAAAAATAAATATTTCATAAATCAGTACTGAAAAAAAATATTCCATTAAAATCGGTTGAAAACACTATTTTATATTCATTTAAAAGAGCCCGCTGACGAAAACAATTTCACAGAAAAAGTGAAAGTGAAGCCGTACGCTAATTTTGGCGATCTCTACAAATAAAAAATAAAAGTAAAACACATTCTCCAGGTAAAAAGAAATAATTTTTAAAAATTTCGACGCAATATATTCAGACTATCAACTGTGACTTTGGTTTGGTTTACCTATATTTATATCGTGTCCAGAGTAAGGTAGCGGGTCGGACAAGATTCAATCGAGGGCCGGATGATGCCTGCGGACCGAGGGTTGCCGACCGCTGGCCTATATTGTAAATAAATTTCACAGGATGATATCAGGAATAAAATTCATACTGATTATCGTTCTTTATTATGTGTATTCGGGCCCAAGAAGAAAAAAAACAAACAAAAAAAGCCAACGCTTATTGCAAAGAGCGTTGGGCTACAATTTTATTGAACTATGATTTAAAGATGGAAATTCTATCGTTAAAAAATTGGGTCACGCAGATGACTTGTTTAGATTGATATTGAAATGTAAAGAAGATTTTAAAAGAAGATATTGTGATTTGCTTCGCTGAAATCCAAATATGAAATTAAAAGCTCTGTGCGTTACAAATATTATTAAAGAACAGACGGTCACGACAGATGATATCCAAATCTATTCTAAAATGATACGTTCATTCAATAAACTATGAATGACATTAAGTCGGAATAGAGTAAAAATGGTCCTGGGTATGACGGTAAACTGCACCCGGCAGCAAGGCCTTTGATTGGGAGGTTGTGAGGAGCGTGGCATCACCTCTTAATTGCTGTTGTTCCCAGATCCGCCCTGACCCAGAGTGGTAGCAGCTATGGGTAAATAGTTAACCCCCAAATCGGGGTCAAAATGCTATGAAAGTATTTACCAACAAAACGTTTTTGAATGAAATATGTTACCAACAAAACTTTTTTGAATGAAAAATGTTACCAACAACTGTGATTTAAAATAAAAATACGTTTCTGGCCTTAAGTGACCCTTTAGATGTTGATAGGCCGTTAAACAGGAACAAACCAAACCAACCCCAGAGTAAAAATAAAAAATAAAGTTAGTAATAATAATACAGCGTTTTCCATTTGTAATGGCGTTGTCCGTGGAGGGGGGGTAGTAATTTCGTTATCACTAGAAAAAAGGATTTTGAAACAATTTCACGTAGGAGATTCGGGTTTAGTGAAAATAAAGTCCCTGATGATAGGCTACGTTTATTGGCCAAAGATGTTCAAAATACAGTTACCAAATGTAATGGTTGTAATTCAGCAGCAGAATCACCAACTAAAAATTATCAGGCATGGCCAAGCACTGAGAAACCGTCGGCAAAACTACATATATACTTTGCTGGACCAATAAACTTTGCTGGACCAATAAACTCTTCATACTATTTAATTGTGGCCGAAAATTTCACAAAATCAGCAGAGATATTAAAATGTAAAATGATGAAGAGAAAGAGAAATGATAGCAGGAATGGCGAAACGAAAGTGAAAAAGAAAAAACAGAAAGAATGAAAGAATCAGAGTGAATTGAAAAGTATAGGCAAACGCAAAAAGATAAAAAGAAAGAAAGAAAAACGAGAAAGAGGCAAAAAAATCAAGTAAAAAAAAGCAGAACGAAACTTTTTGAAAGACGAAACGAAAAAGATGATAAAAATGCAATAAATGAAAGAAGGGAATCGATTAAATAGACATATAAATGGATAAGAAACAGGAGGTAAGAATGAATTTTATGGATACGTTTTTTGGCAGTTTTTTACTTGACTGACCGCTAGAAAAAAAGGGGTTCATTTGGTTTTTAAGCAAATATTAAGAAAGCAATTTTGTTCCTACAATAAACTTTTTGGATTGTTACATATTTATATATTTTATTGAAGATTATTCCAATGTATGGTTTTCTAATAAACCAAACTAAAAAAAATATACTTTTTCATTGTATAATGTTTTGCTGATGCGGATGTGCGTCGTGGTGCAGTGGATATCGGCTCGGAACGAGAAATCGGGACAACCGTGTTCGAATTCCAGTCGAATTCCTTGAATTCACTTACACGCAAATACCCTTGGGAAAGATATTAATCCGTCTCTTCCCTCCAGTTATGGGTTAAATAATAGGACAGATTGGATTATGTAGCCTTGGTCGGCAACCATTCTACCACAGAAAGCAATGGCAACCTACTGCGAGATAATATTCTGCCCAGTCAGTCATGTCTTTTTCGAGACATGATCGCCCAAACGTGTATCACGTATGGCACTTAACTGACTAAATGTTTCACTAGAAATGATAAAATCTTGGTATGTTTGTTTCCGAAAAAATGAATTTTCATGAAAAAAAAATTATGCAAGGCCTATACTCTAAGCAATTTTTAATAAGAAAATAAAGAAAATAAGGAAATTAATAATGTATTTATTGCACAAAAGTACAAAATGTGGCACAAGGTCGAAAAAGGAGCTGGTAGGTAGAGGGTGGTACTCATTAACTATCCTATACCTAGCTAAACACTTTCATGCTCCTATCACTCATTAACAATGTGCACATTCACCACAAGAATTCATCCATCATCTCCCAATCCCTCACACGCCACAATACCACATATTTACAAGGAGCACCTAAAACGGGGAAATGAACCCATGACATAAAAATTTGCTACTATATACAACAATATGAAATATAATTAAGAATTTAAAGAAAAATGAAATTAGTGGAGGGGGATGAAATATCTAAAACGAAATAAAATACAACAAAAGTTTGTTTTATTTAAATGAAATAAACAAATGTTAGTAAAACCCGTTCACCCGACAAAAAAGAAAATTAATAATGATTGAAAAATCAAATGAATTCCGGTTTTATAGAGAGCTAATTTAATTAAAACGATAACGATAATTGTGAATAAGAGAAAAGAAAATGACAAACAAGATCTCTACCATTCCTATCGCTTTCTCTTTCTGGTTACATGATCTAAGATATTTACTAAGTTTTGTTTGGTCTGATACAAAGCCATCATATCAAACACGCCATATTATTGGACCGTTTCCTAAACATTCACAGCAAATACATTCATCCATGGATGACATGATCAAAGGATATATCTCTTTGATTCAATAACATGACACGATTAGAGGATGACAAATGACTAAATTTGCACGTCACAAATCACGTGAGCAAGTTTATTTTCCCTTTTCTTGTTCTTTCCATTAACTTATTCTTCTTGTCTTACATTCTCATTAACTTTCTCCTGTTTTTGTTCGAAATAAATTCCTTATCTTATTGTTTTTCGCCAATAATTCTTCACGTTTTCCGTTTTGAATAATTGCTTTTTATCTTGTTTTTTGTTATTAATCATTTATTGTTTATCGTTCCTAATAATTTCTTCTTCTCCTCCTCCTCCTCCTCCTTCTTCTTCTTCTTCTCCTTCTCCTCCTCCTCCTTCTTCTACTCCTCCTCCTCCTACTCCTCCTTCCTATTCTACTCCTCCTCCTCCTTCGTCTTCTACCTCCTCCTTCCTTCTTCTTCTTCTTCTTCTTCCTCCTCCTCCTCCTCCTTCTTCCTCCTCCTCCTCCTTCCTCTCTCCTCCTCCTCCTCCTTCCTCTTCTCCTCCTCCTCCTCCTCGTCTTCTACTCCTCCTCCTTCTTCCACTCCTCCTCCTCATCCTCCTCCTCCTCATCCTCCTCCTCCTCCTCCTCCTCCTTAACTAACAGGCCCTTCTTCTCATTTATCGCTCGCAATATTTTCCCATTGTTCTTCTTGCAATTATATTTTCCCAACTTCTTCAATATTATCACCATCAGCATAAAGTTATTTCCATCGACGATGAATTTTTCTCTGCTCACGCGCCACTGGACTCAGCATGCCCAAAGCTATGTGAAGCTGATGTGAAAATCCGGAATGGTTTCCGAAATGCAAGTTGTGCCATATGGCGTCAGCCTGCTTCTCTAATCAATTATTGTTCATCAAAGCGAAAGTCAAAAACACTCCGAAGAACTTTACACACACGCATGACTGATAATCGATGAATGACAAAAATCAAGGTATCTTTGCTCCTAAATATCAAATAGACAAGCTGATGCAAGGTAGAACAGATGAACAGATTCAAGAGTAACCAAAGACAGTACATCATTTAAATGACGACCGCTCAAGTGAAGGTGACTTGGGTTTTTCCTGACCAGCTGTTCTTTGCGAATGATATTCCTTGAGATGCGATCATGTTACTTGGAAAAAAATTAAACTTCATTAGAATATATCAAAATAAATATAAAATTTTACAATTATGATTAAGGTATAAATACTTATATGTAAGATCAAAATCTTGATTAAGTCATTATTTTCTCTTCGTGCTGTATGTGCAATCCAGTTTAATTGTTGCTGTTGAAAGTCCTCAAGTGATAAGGTCTCTTTGAAATTTCGAAGCGTCATTCCACGAGATTTGAATAATCTCATGGTTTCATTCGCTTGAAATCATTTAAAAAAAATAAATAGCAGCTTAGCCCGGTTTCACTCGGGTAGTTTAAGGAATAATAAGAATAAAAAACATATGATGAATTTACATAGCAAATACTTACACAACGTCCACCCGCGTCACTTTTATGGATACAGATAACAATGTAGAATGTCTCTATTGGATTAGGGTGGGAGAGGGAGGGGCAACATATATAGATATCGATAATATAAAGTGGGGTGATCGATTCTATATTATAATCAATACATAAACTGATCCCTGATTTTGTGCGGTAATATATAATTTTCTACTCCTAATTTTGGCTTTCTGAAAAATTTCAAGGCGTCGTTAGCGTTCTAAAATTATGATCTACATCTGAGCGCAACTTCCATCGAGCTAGACCGCAAAATGCAGAAGCTAAGTCAAATCAATCAAACAAACAAATACTTACACAACGTCTACGTTCGTCACTTTTATAAATATAGATTTGAGAAAGCGGTTACAGTCAGTTGAAAGATTAGACTTTTCTGGACTTTTCTGTTTTCGCTCTCTTTGCACTTAACAAAAAAAGACAATTTATGATATTATATATATATATATATATATATAGAGAGAGAGAGAGAGAGAGAGTGGTATAGAAAAGTATTGAGCACATGGGATCTTTAAAAGAAATTAATCAATTTCTTTTATTTCTTCCTATTTGATTTTACATTTGAATTCTTGAAGATTGTAGCTATCGGAAAAGCAAGTAAGGGAATTCTACAGGCGGAATGTGCGTGAAAAGCAGCTGTTGGAGTAGAATTTGCGTTTACAATTTGTTGGTTTAACAGTAAAATGGTGCTAATCTTGTGGCTTGTGTAAATCTATATATAGGGGGTACCAGTGAACTAAGTTCATCTGGGCAGAAACCGTGAAAGTTTTGTAGAAGAGACACAGGGAAGCCACATTGCGCCGGTGAGAAAGTGACTGTGTCCGAGCTGCCAAGTCGGGATCGATCACTTTACAGATTCTTCGTTGGATTTTGTCAAGGACCTCTCGGTGAATAACAAGAGCACCTGACCAGATAAGGCAGCAGATAAGGCGGATGGTAGATTTGTATATATGCAGGATTGTTTACCTGGCCCTGCACAGAGAACCGACCTTCTTAGCAGCGGATTTATCTCTGGATTTTATATAGTCATAGAGTAGTATAGAAAACCTTAAACTTGAACTGAATATAGTAAATATTTAAGTTATACGATATATAAGTGGAAATCAAGAAATGTTTGCCTAAACAAATTAACTGACGAATACAACGGGAAGTAACAAGCAAAAGATTTCGACACATTCCGAAGATCTAAATGAAGTAGGACAGAAATTGCAGTTTGGAATTGACTTCTTTTCCAATTATTCATTTATAAATTTCCGCCAACTAATCAGAGTACGTCACGCACCATGACTGACAAATTACACCATCTGCGTTGTATTTGAACAAAGATCGTTGAAGATCTAGCATTGTGCGAAATGTTTTTCACAGTGGTGAAAAGAAGGATTTCGTGAGGAGATAATTAACTGTCAAAACCATGTAATGAGGGTATCACAGAAAACTCATCCCCTTCATTCCGATTAGACGTACCATTTGAAAATAGTAGTTACATGACCTAGCTCTTTAATTTACCACCTAAAGAACGTGTTCTCATGACCAGACAGACAAATTGATTTGTTAAAGGGAAATACCCAAACCTTTTTCAACCCGAGGAGCAATGATACAGCTACAGAAGTGAAATACGCCTCTGTTGAATCTCAGGTACGTGAATGTTCATCTTTTGTAGTTTTTCTCAAACTTATTCGGGTTAACGCCTCCTTGCGTATCAAATCAAAATAACACGACTAATGTATAATCAACCATTGGTTGGAGGTTTTGGTGTTTCCATTGCATGTATTTCCCAAAATAATTGCTATACAAATGGGATGCACTGGAAAGTCGAGGCAAGATATCATTCAGCTACAATGTGTGTGGTGTAGGGTTAGGTTTCTGATGTGCCTCTGGCATCCTCTGGCATTATCTGGCTGACTACCATTTTCTCAACGATCCTAGATCAGGTCTGAAGTACCATCTACAGTGGGAAACACTCGTCTATTGATTGTCGATCATCATATCGAGAAACCAATTTCTGTCGGCAACAAAAATATTATCGGCTGATGAGATTAAATATGTTTCTTTTTGTCGCTTCATGATTCTAGTGTATGTCATACGAGTGTCAAATACTCTTAGCCCTCTTTCCTTTCGCACATCTCTTTCTGATTCTAAGTACAATTACGGTTTTGTTTCTGTCTTCGTAAAATTCTTCATTTCCCACATGTCACGTCTATGAAATTAGCATCCTATTGCAGAACCACATTTCTGTTGCCTCAGCTGTTTTCTATTCATCAATTCTAAGGAAATTGTCCGGCATTCACTGATATATAAGAGAATTAATATGAAATGGGATTGCTTATAACTTTCATTAATTTCTAACGAAAGTGTCCTGTTGCTTAACACATTGTTTAACTTTTGCAAGGTGATTTTCGTTATTCAAATGCACCATTGGATTTCTACATTAGATTTTTCGCAGTATTTGAAATCATTTATTATCTCCCGCCTAAAAATAAATAAAATAAAAATTATAATCGATAAAATTGCTGAAATAAAATAAAATTCTTTTCTCGCACTTCCCGCCTGTGGAATTCCCTTCCATTTACTTGTTTTCCCAACAGCTATAATCTCCAAGAATTTAAATGGAAAGTCAATAGTCATCCCCTATCACACTAACCTGCATCTTCTCTCTCATGCTCCTTTCTCTGTCCACTCCACTCTCATCAGTATTCTCATCCTTCTCTTATCCACTTCCTGACGCCCCCTATAACCTGTCACTGTTTCTCATAACATTCCTCCTATATAACTACCTGCAAAACAGTGGCAGTAAAATTCCTTGCTTGGGGCGATATGATTATTAAAAATATTCTATGCATTTATATTCCAGAGAAGGTAAATAAATCTAAAAGACATGCATGTGTAGCTAATCAGTATTTCATTGACTGATTAATTTGTTTTCTATGGCTTATCAACAGGCAAGAAATTCTAATGTAAATATAAAGTGGGGGATCAATTTTATATTACAAACAATATATAAATTGATCCCTCACTTTACGGCCACAGTTATCTTTCTCTTAATCACTTCTTGACACACCCTATAACCTGTCACTCGTTCTCATAATTTTCCTCCTACGTAACCCCCTGCAAAACAGTGGCAGTAAAATGCCTTGCTTGGGGCGATAGGATTATAAAAAAAATAAAAAATAAAAAAGATGATTATAATCTTTTGAAAGATTGTTACATCTTTTGAAAGTTATGATCAGCTTTCAAAATGTTATTTTGATAAAAAAACAATTAAAACTTGATGTTTTCCATGTTTGTTTCTATAATGACGTTAAGAATGCAAAAACTGTGAAAGATACATAAAAGAAGAATGCAATAACTTTTATGGAATAGATTTTCTCTTTTCAGACAAATTGAATGTTAAGACTAAAATAGAATAATAATGCAAATGCATAAGAACATCCCAATCATTACGCATTTAATCAATGAAATTGCAACATTTATTTTCGTCAGCAGTCAATATATCTGTGCTTTGCAGACTTTTTACGTATATAATCAGTACGCTTCAACGTGTGTTCGTGTTTGCATATATATAGATATCTGCAGACAGATCTGTTTCGCTGTATCACAGCTCATCAGTACGGTTAGACTCCGATTGCTTTTTAACCCAGGATTGAAGCCCGACCAAATTGGCGTCAGTCGACGATTCTACCTCTAAGCTACGGGCGCTCGGTAGAAGGAGGCAAACTTTTTAGCGTGCATACTATCATTATACACGCTCAATAGCTGAGAGTGTTGCTGAATGAATCATGCGTATATGCCAAAGTAGCTACTGTTTTTCAAAGTCTACCATTCTTCCAGAGTGCTCAATCAGAGCGTAAATAGTCATCCGCGGACAGATCTGTTTCGCTGTATTACAGCTCATCAGTATGATTAGATTCCGATCACTTTTTAATCCAGGATTGAAACCCGACCGAATTGGTGTCAGTCGGCGATTCTACCTCTGAGCTATGGGCGCAACAATACTTTCTCATCGCAGGAGTAATGGGGAGGGTAACTGTTTTTATAAATGTTGCCTGCTTTGGAATGAGCTTATCAAATACTGATCTTATCCTTCTTGCGAACATCGTTTCTGCAGGTGAAAGTCCCGTTGGCGTATTGGGGTTTGGTGTAATTCTATAAACCTGCGGAAATAGTTGAAGTGTCTTATCAGTCGGTGTGCCCTGCGCTTTTTTAAGTGATCGTTTTAGGGTGTCCACAAATTGCTCCGCCTGTTTGTTGAACGTAGGGTGATATAGCTGGGTCGTAATGTGTTTCACCTTGAACGTTTCGCAGAACTCCTTAAATTCACAAAACGTGAACTGCGTTCCGTTATCCGTCACCACGCAATCCACTACACTAAAACGCGCAAACAGTTCATGATTGAAAGCTATTGTGCACCTCGTGGTTGGTCTTCCAGCCATTTAGTGTAGCTCTCCCCGCCTATGAGGTAGTAATGGTCTAGTAGAGACGCTGAGCATAGTTGGGTACAAGAAATGAAGTTTGGGGTAAATGTCTGTAAAATAAAAAGAAAATATTTGTGATAGACACAAACAATTGTTTCTATTTTTTAAGTAATAAGCAAGTAAATTATCGGCATTGGATTTAGTATTGAAGGTAATGACATATTGTATTTTGGAAAATACATAGATATACATTCCATTCATAGGTCAAAACAGTGCGGATATTTTCCCATGATTCTGTTTGATTCACTTTGCTTTTTAGAAAGACTAGCAGAATAGCCCGGCGTTACTCGGGTGTAATGAAAGCCATAAAACTAATCCATGGTCCTGGAGCTCAGACTCTTTGGACGTTGGCACGAAAGACTAAAAAGCAATAGTTGTTTCCAGTTAAAGCGAAACTAAAAGAAAAATGAATGAATGTAAGTCAAATTTTGATTTCCTGCTATCAAATAATTTCTTTTCGCCGTAAACTGAATTTTGAAGGCTAAATAAGTCCTCTGAGTAAATGGTATCATGGCTGAGACTAAGAATTACAATTATACCTACTTAGAGCCAAACCCGAAGTAAAAACTAAAATAAAAGGGCTTTAAAAAATACAGACATACAGGCGGATAAACAGACACACACACTAACATCTTGCCTTATATATATATATATTATCAATTTTCTGTGAGAACTGCAACCTTGAAACTTCTGAATATCGGTTTTTATGTCTTTGTCTATGAGTGTATCAAATTTGATTAAAATCGGACCACTCCTTCTATAACCCGATTTTTTCGATTATCGATTTTCGATATTTATCGGGTGTACCTCGACACAAAATCTAGCTAAGAATACTCACAGACGCTTATAATATAACTGTGTAAATTTTCAAGAAAATCGGTTCAGCCGTTTCGGAGTCTATAGTTAACGGGCACACACACACACACACACACACATACACACAGACAAAGTTCCATTTATTATATAAGTTTAGATAATAATTAGTGAAATCTCATTTACTTTCCTATTTTTCGTTCTTTTTGTTTGTTAGTACGAATCTATTTTCAAAGTGGCTTAAATCTAAAAAAGAAATTAAAGAAAAAATAAAAATGCACAAGTTAAAAGTAATTTAAATATGATGTCATCATTTCCAGAAATTGTAACAAGGCTATTTTTCAGTGGTAAATATTTAGAAAAAAGAAATCAAAATGTTCCATAAGCAGAACAACATCAGCAAAAGATTGGCCAATATAATAGTTATTGGAAGAAGGAATGCAGCTCGATCTTTGATCTGGTTATAGATAAAAAATGATGCTGCCTACGTCTAATCTCACCTTCAAAATTATACATAAAAATTCTCTTTCCAAAATACAATATGTCATTACCATCAATACTAAATCGAATGCCAATAATTTACTTGCTTTTTACTTATTACTGCAGTCTAGACAGGGGTTTTGATCAACTGACACTCTTGCCGTTAAGATTGTAAGACGAAATCATGTATTCTCTCAAAATATAACCTTCTTTCAAATTTAAAGTTGATTTCTATTCTGATTAGTTAAATTGAACACATAAATTTTTCTGTCTTCCCACATCCATAAATAACAATCGTATTGTTTCTTATATTCAAATAAATGTCATTTTCACAATCAGCTGATGACAAAGTAAAAAAAAAATCTCGAAACATGGAAATTTCCGTATCGCAATGTAAACTAAATTAATTTGAAATAAAAACAAATTTAATTGTATATATATATATATATAAATATAAATATATATATATATATATATATATATGTGTGTGTGTGTGTGTGTGTGTGTGTGTGTGTGTGTGTGTGTGTGTGAACATTGAAATCAACTCTTTTTATTTTTATTAAAAACAATGGTTTCTATTTACATCTGCAAAATTAAAAACAAAACCCAAATAACACCAAAAATATTATGGAAAATACAGAAAAGAACATCAGCCTACAACAATCAATCCGAAACCTGCAGACTTTGCTTGAAAGAAAAAATAACTATTAGTATCTTCCCAGACCAAAACAAGCTACTAAAGTCACAATCTGAACGCATCTAAAAATGCAGACATGAAAACAAATTTTTACTACATTACTTAATAATCGAAAACTGAGAAGAAGAATAATAAAGAAAAAATAAAGTCAATCCAAGTAAATAATAAAATTAACAAACTACTGCCGTCGTAGCAACCATTATAATAGATAAAATAAAACAGGAAACAAAAATAAAAATAATAAATAAATAAATATAATAAATATATAAATACTCATCTGTTGCATCTGAGTGCTGACTGCAATGTTCACTTTTATATTTACATACACTATATCTACGATAATGAGCACTCCTATAAATATAGCACACCTTAAAACTATATATATATATATATATATATATATATATATGTGTGTGTGTGTGTGTGTGTGTTTTGGGTCAATCCTTTGGATTTCGAAACTTTTCAAAATGAATTTTGAGAAGATGGACAGTCTCTTTCGGAAATTTTTATCATATATTATATTTTATCAGTTATAATGGTAATCTTAGGGCTGATGAATTTAAAATTTGAAGTAGCACCCTCTCTAAAAGTTCGGGCGCCATGCAATATTTTTTCTTCTCTTCTATATGTGCAATGACCCCTCAGGACGTATGCGATCATAGACTTTCCTGTCCCTTGTAGCTGTTAATAAATGTTGTCTTTCTGATATTTCTGATAAATCCTGATCGACCATCTATTTTATTAAGTTCACTAAGCATCAATATTATTATCATTGGTATTTTTTAATCTCTAGGCTTTCTATCATCGGCTTACACTATCCCCACACATCCACATGATTTAGGCCATATCACGTTGAAACACCGGTTTCCATACGATAACCGAAGTTACTCAATATCAGTACGCAGATGAAGTACCAGGTGCTGTAAGCTTGCACGTGTGAGTGGTGTAAAGCATAATGGCTTATGATTAATAATCAGAGAGCCGAGTTCCAATTCCAATTGGGTTCCTTGTTTTCACTTACGCTCAAATACGCTTGGAAAAGGCATGAATCCACCTTTTATCTCCAACCAAACGTGTATCACTTAATCCCCCCCCCCCACACATATTTTTTTTTCATAATAAAGTTTACTCCCCACCGATTACTCCCATTTTATGGGAGTAATCGGTGGGGAGTAAACTTTATTTTTCATAATAAACTTTAAACTTTATTTTTCATAATAAAGTTTACTCCCCAATAATCTTCTGCCAAGTCAGTCATGTTTCTTTCGAGACATGATCGTCCAAAGCGTGTATCACGTATGGCACTTAACTGACTGACCTTACTAAAAGCATTTAAATACTGAGGATTAATACTTTGTATTTGTGCGTAAATGAATGCAAGGAATTTCAACATGAATTCGAACTCGGATCCCCGATTTGTCGTTCCGAGTCCATATCCATTGCACCACAACGCACATCCTCGTAAGGTAAGAATTTAAAATTGTATGATAGACAAATTTGAGTGGCAAAATACTGGAGCATACTTTCATATATAAAAACATTCACGTCAACAATAACAGAGAGCGTATTTAGAACTTCGACGTTGAAGATGGTAGGTTATTAGCAGGTGGGTCTGGAAACTCTCAACATATTTCCCAGATAAATTTTATGATTTTATTATTCTCTCCTTAATAATGTATCTTTTTTGTTATATTCTTTTCACTTTCAGTAAATCTTTGCGTCTTAGTAGCTTCATTTTCATGTTTAGGTTGAAATGATTACACAAATCAGTGCTAATTTCTTTTGAAAGGCGAACTTTCCAAAGAAAGAGCTATCTTTATATCGCATTAATATAAAATCTGAATAAACCGATATATCTTGTGAGTGTCAGATTCTCCAAACACTCTTACCTCATTATGCAATCAATGGATTTCTACTGTCTCTTCCCGATTTTCCTGTGTTTCTATCTTCATTGCTTACACACTCGGTCAATAGTATACTCATCATTCTTTTATTATTTCAACTCTCATCCACTCTTTTTTCTTGTTTCGCCTGATTCGCAAAGAATTAAATATATTCTACAAATGAAAGAAACAACAACGAACTCTAAAAGAACAGACAAAATTATATCAAGTGATTTTATTGATTGCGGTAATAACTAAAAGAAAAAAAAGTTCCGGAGTATATAAAAACAAAACGAACACAGGTTTGTAGTTCTCATCAGAGAATTGACATGTTACAGACGATAGTGAAGTTGAAATTTTCCCGCTCACCTATTAACTGTAATTTTTTAGATTAACAAATGGAGACGTAATAGGAAAACAATGTTTTTTTTTTATGGTGAAACACACACAATGCACACTTAATCTTTCTTAAGCCCCCCACAGAAAAACAACAACAAAACCGAACAATAATTTAACTTTAACTTAATAAAATATCCCAAACACTGAAATGATTAAGAAATATATTTCGTGAAATATATAATAAGGGTAAAAAAATTCTAAGAGTTAATTAAATATCTTAAAATATCTTTAAATCAATTTCAGATGATTTATAAAGTAGAAATGATTGAGTAGGCATAGTAATCCATTAGGAATCAGGCAAAGTTTTGCTTGATATACATTACCGGCCATAAATATTTGTAACCCTATTTCCACGTCGATATATTTTTTGTCTTTGGTGTAATACAACGGAGTGAGAGACATTTATTTTAGTGGTATTGTTGTGTTTTATTGTAATCCGCGATGTGAGCTTACGTAAAAAAAAAAGATATTTTTAATACTATTATGTACTTGTAAAATCCGGGGAATGGAGAAATTGGCAGATAATTGAGAAAAAAGAGAAAAATATATTCTTTTTTCGCATACGAAACAAATTGTTTTGAGCCAAGTGGAAGTTTGAAAGATAGCCGTAGTCATAACAAAATATCAGGATTTCCTTGAGGAGGTCAGGTAGGGTTAAAATCTTAAAAATTATTTCTGGGAACAGATTCTAAAATCGAAAAACAGATGATGTAATTGAAAGAAAAAAGAAGACAGAACAACCTTACATCATGTGAGCTGTTCATATTTCATTCGTCGAGCCATGGCTCCGTATAAATCGTGTGGGAGGAAAATAATCTCATTGGTCAAAAGCTTTGAGTCGCGTAGATCCCCCGAGAGAATTGGATACAGCTAAAAAATCTGTACTCAGTGCGAAAAATGGGAGTTGTTTGGGTAGTTTTTGAAATTGCATTCAAAATGTAACGACTGAGGGAAAAGTGTTCCCAATTGGGAAGCCATAACCCAAGGCTGGTCGCCTACCATAGAACTCTTGGCTGAAGATGTAAAGAAATGTAGAAAAGCCTGCCGCCGATCAATTTAAGAAAAGTTAAAGTCGAATAATGCGCCTCCGATAAGAATTCCGAAAAACTTTTATTGCTTTAAAAGTTATTTGGAGAATTGAAAGTTTTGATTATTCTTAACTAAAAGTTTGCACGGCTATGAAAGGAATTTTTAAGTAAGATTTGGAGAGAAATTTTCAGCCGACAAAGCTCAAACGACAAAGATTAAATGTCGCTCGTCGCTCTATTATTTGGCTGTCTCTGCAAAGTTTATGAAAAGAGATGTGTTTTTATCAGGAGAATTGACAGCCTGATTATTTTTAAAAAGTGAAAGCTCTGATTACCTTTAACGAAACTTCGGAAGAACTTATTTTTATTTGAAGATTGAAAGCTCTGATATTTTTAAACGAATCATCTCTCCGTTGTAAACTTGAATTTCGACGATTGTATTTTCTGCTTTTGTAATTAATCATTTTTCTTTTTTATTATTATGAAGACTTTTTTTCGTAATTCATCCAGGCGTCTTGGAACTTATTCATTTGTTTAATTTTTTTTTTTTGTGCCGTAATTATTTTATTTTAATCACAAGTGTACACAAGTGTCCGGTCTGGATATGGTAGAAATACGGCTACTGGTTTTCACAACGTGACTTTCTGAGATCAAAAGAACACAGCGTGGGTAGTAATTTCGTTGTTGTAATAGACATATTGAGGACCAGCTACTGTGACGCGATCATCACGACTAGCGGCCCGAAAGCGTCGTCATAATTGGTGCCGTTTCATTATCATCGCAGTAGACTCCGTTCCCGAACCAGCGAACCAACCACTCGAGCAGACATGTGTCACAATGAGGTCACTCCAGTGTTTTAAAAAAATGATGTATTTCATACTATTTTTAAGTATTCATTGCCAAGTGAATAATTGTAAATGAAAATAGAATGGTTCTTTTGTTAATACTGCACAATAACATGTGCATCAAATGAATTTATAAATATTTAATAATTACCTATATTGCAGTTTCATCAATGAAAGAATGAAGAAGATTTAGTGTGATTTGGACGAGTTCATCTTTGCTTCCTTGCCTTGTAAGACTTTGCAAAGTAATAATAACAAAAAAACCATTCTACTTTCATTTAGAATTATCCTCTTAAAATAGTATGATATACATCATTTCTTTAAAAAAAAAACTGGGGTCGCCTAATAATTATGGCCGGTAGTGTATATCATGGCGACCCTCCGGGCTTAAACAAAATTACAATGTTTCTTCGTTTATATTCGATTTGTGTGAGTCTGAATTTCAGTGACGAAGAGTTATCATTATTTTCATTATTTACAGTAGGAAAGTCTTTGACTTTCTTATTATAACGACGTTTCATCCGTGGTATCCTCCAACCTTCTTCAGGTGTCTGTCAATCCAGTTAATCTCCAGGGAATTTCCAGTTCAACCCTTGATTTGATCTACGAGAATAGATTGTTTTCACTCCTATCTCTATGTCCCCATGTATATCTTGTTAGTTTTTTTATACTGCTTAGTTACTGTTAGTTACGTTTCAACTGAATATCAGTCAGTACTACCAAACCAATGAATTGAACCTACAATTAGTATGTCACGGAATTCATAAAATGACAATTTAGTCCTCAAGAAGAATAGTCTAAAGGGTTCAGAAACTTCTTCGTTTAATTTTATCCAGCAAATTTGACGAAATCTTTCTTAAAAAAATTGAGATTTATAGATTATTAAAGTTGATCGAAGAAGATGCAAGATGCATCATTGTGTAAATATACTTCATTCATATCACATCATGTGAGTTATCATGAGCCGAGCATGTGAGCAATGACGAGTTTTTGAAAAGAAAATTAATACTGAGCATCAGGATTAGACAACTAAAGTTCCTGGGACGTGCAATGAGGAAGGAGGGCTTGAAGAACCTGACACTAACCGGCCAGACAGAGGGAAAAAGAGACAGGGGAAAGCAGCGGATAATATATTTGAAAGACCTGATCAGGTGGATGACAGAACGAGGGTTGCATGGTGCAATAGGAGAAAGCGTGTTAAAAGCCACTAGGGATAGGGAGATGTGGAAAGCCATGATCACCTACGTCCTGAAAGGACACGGCATATAAAAGAAGAAGAAGAAGAAGAAGAAGAAGTTATCGAAAACCGTGATGAGTAAGATGCGATACTCCGGCTGCATCAATGTCCAGTAGATTCGGCGTACAAGTATTAGACATCAGTGGTCTTTATAAAAAAAACGATACTTAATTATTTACAACTCTTTTCTCATTTCAACATTTTAATTACATGTTATACGAGGCTGGGTTGAAAAATACATAGGCTGATTATGAAAGAGTCACAAGAGAACTGTGAAATCTTGCATGCATTAATTTAAAATCTTCTTATTAATAACTGCATTTTCTACATTTTCAAAATTCTTTTCTTTTCTTATCTTTTAAGTTCATTATCCTTAGCAACGTAATCATCTAAACATGGATTTCAGAATAACCGTTATGATTTGAGCAGCATTCAGAATGTATTTGTGCTTTACTCAAATATAGCATAACTCACAATGATAGTGCAGACTGGAAGAACTCTAGAATTATCTGAACCACCAACGCGAAAACTGCAGAAAGCTGCTACTTCCATTATCAACATTCACATTTACTAATGTAACCCCAAATCTTACATTTTCCAGGTATTTAAATTTCTGTACCTGATTGATTTCAGTATCCCCGACTTGTAGTTGACATTTTGGACACAACATTTTACTGATGACTATGCATTCAGTTTTCTTCTAGTTTATGCTTAGTCCTTTAAGCTTTCTTTAGCTACTTTCTGTAGAAGGTCTTGTAGTTTCCTTTTCGTGTCTGCTATTAGTACTGGATCATCTGTGTATCTTATATTGTTCAGATTGATTCACAGTTCTCTCAGAATTGTCTCACTGTAAAAGCCGAATAGATCTGGTGAGAAAACACATCCTTGTCTTACACTCCCTTCTATTTTTCTATAAAGATACGCTTGCTGATTGCGACGGTTGCGTATTTCCCATCAGCATAAGTCGCTGGAGTACAACTCAAAAAGCAAACAATGTTGTTTTTTGAAACAGGCTGACTTTCTACACTTGACAACAAAACACAATCTTTCTGGATATGACGATAAGCTACAACCGGCAGTAAGGCTTTTGATACAAGGTATTGGAGGCTTAGAAGAGCGTGGAACCACCTCTTAATTGCTGCTGTTCTCAGGTTCACCCTGACCCGTGGTGGTAACATCTGTTGGAGTCCCAGATATGCGCAAACAGTGAATCCCCAAAGAAAAATTAAATCTTCTTGTAGGGCCAACTTCTTTCTAGCGCTATGGGGTAAACTAAGCTTCATATTACACGGTATCGCTGGGCAGAAAGCTTCCTAGACTGACGTCATCAACCAAGAGGGATTTTCCGGTTGAATCAGCGGGCATGTAACTTTGACCAAGACGAACCTTCTAACTGGAGGACACCGGTTCTGATTTAATCTGGAGAGGGATGGTCTCTACGAGGTCTACTTATCCAAAGTCACGCAAAATATGAATTAATACATCTGCTTTGTACCCAGATATATAGAAGACTGATGTTAGAAGTTTAGTTACTCATTTATCCTTCGACCACATCCTGTCATAAGACTAACGTTGATAATTATGATGCGTATTACTTTTACGCTCTGCTCATGTGCCTTATTAAATGTTTTCGTGTAAGAGACTCAGGAGCGGATTTCGTTTATTAGAAAGTAAAATAATATATAACAAAAATTCTGAACAATCTTTTTAAAGAGGAGGAAGGTACTTGAAGTAACAAAACTGCGGTTCTACAGGAAGATGCTGAGGATATAATGGACTGAACATGTGAGTAACAACAAGGTTTTGAGGAAAACGAAAACAAAAAGGAAACATGCTTAAAATAAAGAAAAGGCAGTTGAAGTTTCTGGAGCACTTAATAAGGAAATAGGGCTTGGAAAATCTGATACTCACAGGACAGATTGAGAAAAATAGGGAAAGAAGTCAGCGCGTAACATACTTGATAGGCCTGAGCAGATGGATCGCAGAACAAGGTTTAGGAGAATAAACAAAGTAAAACTTATTAAAGGCTAAGAAGATGTGGAAGGCCATGATCGCCTACATCCTGAAAGGAAACGGTACATGAAAGAAGAGAAAAGTCGTACAAATGTCAGTGTTTAAATTACTTATCAAGGAAGATCAGATAAATGAATTATTAGATAAAAAAGAATTATACAGATTTAAATAAAAATAAGTTGAAGTTTATTTTTTAATTAACCCCAAATCTTAATGTAAAAAGTGTTTTCTTTTTTATCTGATTTAAAAGAAATAAACTCATTGAATGGATGACGAAGGAAAAGTCCTAGAGGCGAATATTTCTCCAATGAAATACCGTTGGGATATATTTTATCAGCTATTCTTTATCAGTGTGTTGTCTTCATATGTTTTAGAAACATCATTTTAAAATCAATTCCGACCAGACCTCATGTATCTCGGAAATCAATAATCAATAGCTGTTGAAATGATTTCACTTAAACTAGCATATTAACTTAAAACTGGAATTCTAGGGAAAATGCAAAACAGAAAAGTTTCAAGTTTTCATAGATTTTCAGATGATTTTTTTCTTATCGCGACTGAGTTTTAATTACAGATTATATCAATGAATCGCACCTGATAGTTGGTTATGAACACGTGTCACTTGAACACATTGGAAAACATTTTGAAGACAAATTTTGAAGTTTTTACATCTATTAAATAGTGATTTTTACATCTATTAAATAGTACGGATGTGGACATCGGCTCGGAACGAGAAATCGGGGAGCCGAGTTTGAATTCCAGTTGAATTCCTTGCATTCACTAACGCGCAGATACCCTTGGGAAAGGTATTAATCTGTCTCTTCCCTCCAGTTATGGGTTAAGTAACAGGACAGATTGGGTTCTATAGCCTTGGCTGGCAACCAGTCTACCGCAGAAAGCAATGGCAAACTACTGCGGGATAATCCTCTGCACAGTCAGTCATGTCTCTTTCTAGACATGATCGCCCAACGCGTGTATCACGTATGGCACTTAACTGACTGAAATAGTGATTATTCCTAACTTATAACTTGAAGCTGCTATCACTTATTAATACCACGTTTAATTCATGTTTTTTTTTCTTTTTTGTGTCGTGTCGCTTGAAGACGTAGGCGGTCATGGCCTTCCACATCTCCCTATTCCTTGCAGCTCTTTTTTTTGTTACTCATCCAAAATCATTACCTACCGTCATTCATTTACTCAAGACCATCAATTATCTCATCCGTTGTTTGTCCTCTGTTTCTCTTTCTCTCTATCTGTTTTGTGAATATCAGATTCTCCAAGCCCTTCTTCCTCGTTACCTGTCCTTAAAAAAACTTAAGTTGTCTTTTCCTGATGTGAAGCATAAGTTTTATTTTCGTTTTCATCCTCTCCAAAACACCGTCATTGCTAACAGGTTCGGTCCATGGTATCCTCAGCATCCTTCTGTAGAACTACATTTTGGTCGCTTCATCTTTCGTCTGTCTTTCAATATGGCTGCATTCGCTGCCATGTTGAAGAACAGACATCATATAACACTCCAGTACTATCTTTGTTTCCAACGAAATTTTCTTGTTTCTCAATACTTTATTCACCCTTAGGAATGCATCCTTGGCCATGCCAATTCGCCTTTGGATCTCACTGTCGCACTTTACGTCATCTGTTAGAACATTTTCCGGGTATTTAAATTTCTGTACATGGCTGATTTCAGTATCCCCGACTTAGTTGGCATTTTGGACACAACATTTTACTGATGACTATGCATTCAGTTTTCTTCTAGTTTATGCTTAGTCCTTTAAGCTTCTTTTTTAGCTACTTTCTGTAGAAGGTTTTGTAGTTTTCTTTTCGTGTCTACTATTAGTACTGGATCATTTGTGTATCATATATTATTCAGATTGTGGTCGCCAATGACGAATCCTTGCAGAAATTGTAGTTCTCTCAAAATTGCCTAGCTATAAAAGCTGAAAGGATCTGGTGAGAAGACACATCCTTGTCTTACACTCCCTTCTATTTTCGTATATCTGCTGAACCCATTTCTTGTTCGTATCCTGGCGGTTTGCTGCCAGTACATGTTCTTGATAATTTTAATGTATTTCCCGAATGTGTTTAGCTTGCCGCTATCAAGTCCTTGTGACGTATTATGTCGAACGCCTTTGCGTAGTATATGTGACACAGGTACACTTTCTTTTGCATTTGTATTACTCCTTCCAATAACATTCTAAGCATAAATATTGTATTCCTTGTTATGGTGTCCTTGATGAAACCGCACTGTTCTTGTCTTGTTTCTGGTCTGATTCTACTGCACGCTCTATTCATCAGAATTCGGATGATGAGTTTTGTTATGTGACACATTAAGTTGATTTTTCGGTGGAGTTCCCATTCCTTTGCACCTGGTTTCTTAGGTAGTGCTATGAAAATCGGTCTGCTTAGGTCTTCCGGTATATTGCCACTGTTGTAGGTTCCATTTATTATTTTTGTAATTTTGTCTATGCTGAATTCTGTCTGATTTCTTTTACAATACCGCATGGTCCTGCTACTCTGCTTCTATTCAGTTTTGAACAGTGCAACTTCCACTCTGCCTTTTAATATTTTAGGCCCGTCGTTATTTTTATGTATTGACGGTATCACTCTGTTGTCGTGGAAGAGATCTTCAATATATCCCTTACATCGCGGGAGTATTTTCTGTTTTTCTAATATGAGCGTTCCATCCTTGTATTTTATACATTCTGTTGATGGGTATGTCTTTTATCCTGTTAGTTCTCTTATTTTTATGCATGTCTCTTTTATTAATCATCATTAATTTCTCTATTTCTGCACATTTGGCGTTGAGACATTTTTCTTTAGCCTGTTTGCATTTTCTTATTTTTAGTATAGTTTCCTGTATTCCGTTCCGTGTATTGGCATTGTTTTCTGTCTCTTTTGCATCATGTCGAGAAATTATTCTGTAATCCACTCATTTTCCCTTTTATGTCTGTTTTCTTTTCGGTTGATGTCGTTTGCTGATGTCATTTAAGCTTCTTTCAGTGTGTCGTCCTATTTCGATTTACCGTTTCCGCTTTGTCCCTCGTATTTCTTTTTCACACTGTCCTTATATTTTCTTGCAAGTTGAAGTCGTTCACAAGTCTGTTGTGTTGCAGTCTAAGTGCTACACTAGGCTTCATCAGTCCTTGAAGTTTCATCCTTAGGTTACATATAACCGGAAGATGGTCGCTTCCGTAGTCGACACTTTGATAAGTTTTGCAGTGAACAACTGCATTCCTGAATATCCTGTTTATAGTTAAGTAGATTTTCTTTTCCGTGTCCCCTCCTGGGTTTCTTCATATTCATAATTGTCTTGAGTGTTCTTGAAACCAGATGTTGGTTATTACCTGATCATTTGCTGTCCACCATTGGGCCTATTTTTTCTGCTGTGATTGCCGTTTCCCAGTTCAAAGTTGCCAACTTTTACACCTTCCCTCTCCTTGCTTACTTTGGCATTCAGATCTTCTATGATAATTTTAATTTCTGTGATATACTTTAGACCTTGACGTTGTCCTGTATGAAGTAGAAAAAGAATATTTCCTCCTGAGGGCTTTGCGTTGTCGGTGTCTGCACTACAATAGAAGCTATGTTGAAAATAAGTGTATATTTTGTGAATTGAGATAATAGAGATTATGATTTTAAACTTCATATTTGTACATGTCGATGATTTGTATAAAACAATAAGGCTTTGTTGCGACTGGCACGAAATAAAAGCAATTACCTTTCACGTTTCCAAAAAACTTAATTTAAAAAAATAAACAATAACACTTGCTTCTCCTGTTTAGATTTCATCAATGTCAATCAAACAAGCATTCAAAATACAGTAGGCCTAGATTTATCGAAAAGCTATACGTAATTCAATAAAATATACACACAATTTATGCATCATGTATCACTTATTAAACAATAATAAAAGAATATGGCACTAACGGTTCTGTTATATTTTACAAGATTTTTTTTATACATCAGGCAACAAAGGTATTTTATACAAGCATCTAATTCTTTTGTATAAAAGTACTGAACTGTTATGTAATAGCGGTCCTCCTATATGACAGTGAATGCTGAATAATCCGCTCACAGGGGAAAAAGAAACATAACAGAAATGTAGAGATTTTCCAGCATCTTTTCTATTTTATTTTAAACATTTATTTGGCATCAAAAGAAAAAGTTTGATAACAGATCAAATTAGTTTTAGAGTGTAATAACACCCACAAAATGGCAAGATTCTAAATTGTAATTTTATGCAAATCGAGAGTAAGAGTTTACCACTCAACCGGAGTTGTCATGAGCGATCTTAATTAATAACAATGCTCTGAATAAAGAAGAGCAGGAAGTAATGGCGGTCAAAGTCTTAGAAGAAAAATATTTCTCAAAGGTTGATTTTTTGGCATACCAAATTTAGTTAAATTTTATGCTCTTTGTACCTCTTTTTTGTCTATTTCCATACTGTTTTATCCTTTCTTTCATTGGGTCTTCTCATTCTTGTTTCTTCTTTTTCTTCTTCTTTCTTTATCTTCTCTTCCTTCTTTCTTTATCTACTGTTTCTTCATCATTTCTTTATTTCTTTTTTCCTTGTTCCTGTTTCTTTCTTGTTTGTTTCTTCTCGTCCTGCTTTTCATCGTTCTTCCTAAGACTATAAAGAAAAAAAAAACTGTCTCGAATCTGAAATGAGTGTTGAAACGTGTTTATCAATAACAAGTTAACAGACAACATGTCGCCATATTTTTCTTTTCAATAAGCATTTATTGCTTTATCGAATTAACTCCAATTCTTTTTTGTTCTTTACTTTTATGACACTACTTAAAGAAACATTATAAATCACTAAAAGTGTACATGTAAAATCCATAACTTCTGAACACCCCTGGGGGCTTACAAAAAAGAATACATTGCAACATCTTGAACAGACGCAAAAGAATAATAGACAATTGAATGGTGTGAAGTAAAGAAAAATTTAATAAAATAAACAGAATCAATCGTGAAAAGGACAAAGAAAAAATGGATGAAATATGTTCTGGGATTTCAACATATTTTCTATTCAACGTTGTTTTATTGTAATTCCTTTAATTGATTGATTGACTTTGTTTTGTTCGATGTGGTACCTTCTTAAAATTTAAATAACTTTTTATACATCTTTTTCTATAATAATTGCCTACTCACGAACGGCTAGATAAGCAGTTTGCAGACACCTGTGAAGGTACATTTTTTTCCGGATGACGTCAATCTGTGGTTAACAGAGTGCAGAGGTGACATTAGTTAGTTTCTTGGAGAGAACATATAATCTGGCGTGGTCAGTAGTAGAACAAAGCCATCAAACTGGAATTATCGGCTATAATGATTTGAGATTTGTGTCAACATTAACTTCCATGAATGTCGAACAGTTTCGGCTACCCTTAATATACGCATGTACATTATGGTGCAGTGGATATCAGCTTGGAACGAGAAATCGGAGAGCCGAGTTCGAATTCCAGTTGAATTCGTTGCATTCACATACGCGCATATACTCTTACGAAAGGTATTAATCCGTCTCTTTTCTTTAGTTTCACGTTAAATAACAGGATAGATTTGGTTCTATAGCCTTGGCTGGCAACCAGTCTACCGTAAAAGTAATGAAAACCATTTAAAGAAAAATCTTTTACGCCCAAGCATATATCACGAATGGCACTTTACTGACTGTATTACACTCATGTTGCCTGTATCAACCCCTGTGTTATGGCTCCAAAATGGAGGATCGATTTACTATAATAATGTATGAAAAACTGAGCCCCCCTAAAATTGTTTAAATATTGAATTTTTTCCATTTTTTTGTCAATCGGAGAGTTTAGAGTCTAATCGATCAGACTGCACTAAAAAATTATTTTTTAAAAATTGAAAAAAAAAAAATTAAAGGTGGTGTTAGTCTCCTTCAGGTCCACCAGAAAAACTTTAAGAATTCTTGGCAAAATAAAACACGGTGTGGGGAGTATCATGACATGTTTTTTAATCTTGAAACCCTTAACCGAATTATGAATGGAAGGTTTCATGTAGAAATATTCGAGAACTCCGCAGATAGTATTTCTGGATGGCAATGACTTGAAACATATAACAAGAGAGAAAAAAAAAAAGCAAATAAAAAAATAAAGGTGCTATGGTAGCTGACCCAATCATCGGGCTTCAACTCCACCAGGAACATATTCTGGAGAATAACATTCATCCCAGTAAAAGCACCAAACGCGAGATATCTCGAGAATAATGTGATAGAATGTTAGAAAACGGACTTCTTTTATGTGCCGTAGACATGGAGAACTATGATCGCCTACGTCCTGGGATCATAGAAGAAGAAGAACCTTTGAGACATTATGGCTCCCGATCGTTTACAATCCTTTGTAACTCTCAGAACAGTTTGTGATTTGTTCATTCATTCCCTTGTCAGCGTTGCCACCCATTTACACAAGTTGGTTTGTTTTGTTTAATGTTCGATTATAGTAAGAAGGTTGATTTAATCACATTTTGAAGAAAACTTTTTGTTTTTATTTTTTATTTTAGAAAACTAAAGATGACTTCTAGTTTTGTATTCAAAAATGTATTGCTGGTAATAATTTTTTCCTTCAAAAATGTATTATGGTAATCATTTTTCCTTTAAAAAAGTATTGTTAGCAATATTTTTCTTTGAAATATGTATATTTTACTATAAAAGTTTATATTTATATATATAAACGTTTTTTATAGTGCTTTGACCTCAGTTTGGGGGTTAACTATTTACTCATAGCTGGGACCCTAACAGGTGCTACCACTCCGGGTCAGGGTAGACCGGGGAACAACAGCAATTAAGAGGTGGTTTGATGCTCCTCACAACCTCCCAGTCAGAGGCCTTGCTGCTGGATGCAGTTTACCGTCATACCCAGGACACTTATCAAATGAGTGATTTTGAAATTTATTTTATTTAAATAATCATTAGTTTTCTTTGTTGAATATAACTTAGCATCGTCGTGCATGAAAATGATCGGTTTTTCTTTTCAAGGACCCTGGCCTCATGTGTGCTTTCAAAAATTCAATGGATGTCTTTGTTGTCATGTAATATAACAATCTGGCCCCACCCAAGGAAGGCTGATGCAAGCGGGGCTGTTTTCCGGTCGTTGAAAGGAACGGATGTTTGTTTGACCTTATTTCCGGCAGTAGCGGAAATGGCTACAGAGGCAAACAGAACAGGTGTCTCTGAGAATTACGTGGGCGTGCGTGGGCGAGGCAAAACCGGAAGTCCCGGTTTGGAGATTATAAAAAGACCTCGGCGCACGGATTTCACCAGACAGACGACAGTAGCAGTAGAGGAGCGACAGAGATCGGCCGGTGAAGAGAGACACTCCCGTCAACCCTTAGAAGTGCGCTCTCTCACACTCTGTTCCCTAGGCTACACGGTTCATCGTCATTAATAAAAATATAACGTATATTTTTATATATATGCGTGTTTGTTATATTGCTATATAACAAAAGTTTATTTGGTGCCTAAGTGACTTGCTGTTTTGAGACAACAAAACAGATAGATACGAGCTGGTTACCACGGCGACGATTGAAAATTCAACGGACTTAAAACTACCAGATAGAAAGAAAAAAAGAAGACGAAAATATATAGCAGCCGCGCGACTATAGACATCAGCCAAGGTAGGTGACTCTTTGATTTGATAGTGTGTGTGTTTTCTGCTCGTGTTTATAAGTCCAGTTAGAAAAAAAAAAATGGAACAGCGTACTTTTGCCGATCTGACCCTAGAATTGAGAAATATGGATTGTTCGGTGTCGAATACATTCAGGGTAGAACGGAGGGGGTGCAGGACTACATGTAGAGAGTAGCGCATAGGTTTGGGGTTGACGGGAGGAAGAAGTTGAGATATTTACCTATCTGTAAGTATAAAACATCTGAGTTAATGGTTTATTTTTTTTGCTAATATTTTACCATATATGTGAAGTGAGTTTACTGGTATGTTGCTTAATTAATCTTACTTTTATTGAGTAAGTGAAATGTAAAATCATGTAAAGGAAGTTTCTTCTACTCTTTAAAGTGGATAATTGGATTAACTTGTTGATAACAATGTTTTCGTTGGGTTGTGCAGTGTTAGGTTTTCTTTTTTTTTTTTTGATTTCTTTTCAATGACTGTACACTACAAAATGATTTACATTTCTATGGTTGTGAATTATGCTTTTGGCAGGTTCCCATCAATTCAACATCCTCTGTGAATTTTCATTTATGTGACTTGGGAAATATCTTTTGAAGATATATTAATTTCTGAAAACTAGTAAATACCTTGGAACAGATAAATATGGAGAGATTTAGTGAAGGATGTGAGGAACTCCCGAGGAGGTTGACGATAGGGGTCATTGCTGGCGTGGTCGGCGTTATGATAATCCTTGGAATAATAGCTAGGAAGCGGATTTTTAAGTGTAAAAGAAGCAACAGTGCTTCGGGAAAGGAAATTGAGTTATCCGTTGTGAATAGTACTCCGGGGTCAACGGGTGTTCGGCACTCGGGTGTCTCTGCGTTGGGCAGAGGGATGTCGGCAGGTCAGATATGCTTGGATTCGAATCCAGAGGAAGTAGTTCAAGGAATAGAAAACATTGTACAAACTAAGGAACTACGAGTCACGGGTCCATTTTTTAAAACTAAATTAATATAGATGAAACCTCTAATCCTCCACAAGTAAATTGCATGCGGATTTACGTTGGAATCAGGGTAATTTTCTTCATTTTCTATTGAACATTTCTCGGTCAGACTATGAATGATATGTACGGCAGTTAATGGCCATTTTTCTGTGTTCAAACATAGTATGTTTGAAATTAAATTAAATTAAATGAGGTTACATGTGTAACAATAAACTCGAGCAGAGGCACGCATGGTGTTGGTCAAAGGTCATTTACTCGATGTTAGTTTAGAAACTGGGGCGCGGTTACCGCCTATAATCATGTGGTTATGCATCGAGGAGTCTACGCTTATGGACAGAGTCGAGAAAGAAAATGAACATTTTTAAGAACTTTGCCCAATTCTGTGAAAATGGATATTAAAAAAGAAAAAAAAAGAAAAAAAAGAACAATGAAACATCGAGCTGGTAGAACAATTTTCAAGATGGACACGAACATTGTTGGGTTG